>OENM01000264.1:0-61663 GCA_900239745.1 Rotaria magnacalcarata | reverse complement strand
AAAAAAAAAGACAGAGGGCTCCGGTTTTCATGATTCAAAAGAGGAAACGAGGGTGCATTAAATCCTATATAATGAGTTTGTTGAAATGGCATTTTTCAGGTTTTCAATGTTCCTTTTTGAAAGCAAACCTACTCTGTAAGGTGTTGAAACGAATTTTCAATTTTTAGGTGTGTTTGCAAACATCCTTTGAAAGACCTGCACAATAGTGCAGGATTTAGATTGGATCATTCAGGAGATATAGATGTTCTAGTCGAACCTTTAAGCGACTGTTCTAGCAATTTCTGTGAAGAAACTAGAAAAAAACACGCCTGTCTATACTTAAAAGATTGATTAGAGAAACTTCAGATAGCATCTTGAAAAATTCTAATAAGCAAATCGATGCATCTTTGTCGCCACTTTCCAACGGTGAAAACCACAGCTCTCTATCTGGTTTCTATCGAAATCTATTCAAAACCCAGAGTATAACCGTCACATATGATAGAAAAACCTATCTTATAGAATTTTTTTCTATTTTGATATTAGCTGAACTATGATGAAAAGGCATAGAAAGAAAGAGCATTTTTCTCTCTGTCATCCTGTATAAAAGGAAACTTTTATCAAGCTTTATACGTGGTACTAAACTGTCGTTGCCACTATTTTTGGATACCCCTAAGTACTATCAACAGCGTAATATCCTATGTTTTGCTAAACTACTTAAGAAAACGATCTTTGTACAGACTACTTTGTGGATGTGAGCTGGTATTATTACATATATCAAAAATTATGCGCTCAGCATTTTGTTTTTCAATATTATTTTTACTCAAGCATTGTTTTTCATGCGTAAAACGGCTAAAATCTAACTTTTAATGTTTCGAAAATAGATATCTGTTAAAATAAATGTGGAAACTTCGGATTTCATCCGAGAGTTATGTGTACTGCAAAAAGTGCATGGGATATGTGAGTCATTCTAGAATGTCTGAACACCAAAATTATCATGAGAAACTAGGCAATTTGGTTTCTCAATTCAGTTTTTGTGCATTTTGAGACCTTTTTCAGGCGATGTTTCGTTAGAAAGCTACGATTTTGTTCAAAACTAATATCAGATTCGGAATCAGCGTTAAAAACTGAGTCGATTTATATATGTTGTGGATAATTCTGAGAGAAATTTTTGTTTTGAAAAATCCCTGTACTCCCCCTCAGGGATGGTATAGTCAAAAATGACAATTTTTTCGATAACTCAGCCATTTCTTGACGGATCCTTCTCATCTTCGAACTCGACCTAGATATTGATAAGACAATTCTGTGCACAAAATCTCAGCTCAATCGAATCTAATTGTGAAGAGTTATCGAATAAACGGACGGCCGGACACACTAACCGATTCTATAGTGTACTCTTTTTTTTTGAGTACACAAAAAATGAACATACGACAGATCATCATAAATCTGAAATTTCAAGGCAGAATATGTTTGACTAATATTCTCATTTTAGCCCTTCTTATATTCAATTACTTGCACAAAAATCTTGAAATTTCCTACTTTTAATTATAGCATGATAGAAAAATATAAGCTCGATTATTAGTATAGATCACTATTTTTCTTATTGTAAAGCAACTATGCAGAATAACTTGAGCGTGTGTTTTCATCGTTTATTGTAGAAAAAAAAGTCGCTTACTAATCTTTGCACCTTCTCCGATGCTAAGGTTCACAATAACATAAGGGAAAGATTATGAATAGCATGATTCGCTTATTTTCACTCGGTTTCTTCGGTTTGTTGTATTTCTACGAAACATTAGAAATAATTTAGTTCCATTTGATTTGGTTTGCATCTTGATAAGAAAACCAAAAACTTTCTAAACCTGATTAAAAACAAGTTCTCTACACGTGTATATTGCACTTAGATTATTGCAAAACAAAACATTCGCCCAACTTAACTATGTACAAAGCTAAGTTTTCCAGTAATCAGGTGACTATTATTTACTTGACAGGAATCATTCTTTTTTAGGCAAGCTGAGGCATAGAATATGCAAAAAATAGATAATGCGAAGGAAAATGCAAGGGGGAGCAAACTGATTTCTTATGATTTCCAGTGATTTCTTTTGATGGAAATCAGTTTTTATATGATCATTACAAACCAGCAGAAATCATTGGAAACGTTTAGAAATGTTGAAAACTTATGAGAGATCAATAGAAATCAGCAGTGATCACTGAAAACGTTGCACATTCTGGAAAAAAAAGGAAACTAGTAAAAATCATCAGCAACCAATAGAAATCATTATTTTCTTTCACTATATAGTNCGAGAATTTCTGTGATTTACATTTATTTCGTGTAATTTCTAACAGCTGAATCATTATTCACATATTTAATGTATGATGATTTCTAGTGATTTCTATGCCTGGAAATCAGTTTGTTCCCCTTTGGGAAAATGCATTGTCTATTAAGCATATCGAGTTAAAAGTGATCATTCGTGCAATACATAATAATAAATTGGGTTTTTCCAGAAAAACATCTACAAATTTTTAAAGAAAAAAAAATAGCTTTTTTGTGTGCTTCCCAAAATGTATCCCCTTTCTTATTAAGATGCAAACTAAATTAAATAGAACTTTAAATATTTCCGATGTTTCGTAGAAAGAAGAAAATGAGTCACAATCATGCTTGATAATAATTGTACATTAATCTTCAATAGAAACAGTCTCGTATTTGTAAAAATATTTTCTTCATAGTCTATGAGAACTAAAATATCGTGGTATTTTTTTTCTATTCCCTAGTGAAAACAAAAGCTAGATGTAAACTCAGCGATCCTATTGCCCTTCACACTTACTGTTGATCTTTCACGATTACTATTGTATTCATTCTGCTGTTTCTAATATCGTAGATAAACATTCTAGGAAAATAGACGAGAATTTCATATTTACATAATATGAAAATAGTGACTGACCTGCAAACGGTTAAATCAAAAGCATGAACTCTAATAATGTCTCATTCTTCGAGCGCAAGTGAATTTATTTATAACAAAATTTTCCCTACTGAGGTTAACACCTTCAGCAAGTTTTTGTCAAAAGGTATTCATCTCCAATTCGATATAAACTTTATTCCCTTGGACTGTGTTGAGTTATTCACAGTTCATTTTGTTTTAAACGTATGAATCATAATCTCATTTGCTGCACGTGTTTAAACAGAACGTTTATTAGTCTTTAAAAACAATAAATATGAAATATTTTTAATAGAAACAAAACAAAGATTTAATTCTTCCTCAAGATTATACGAAACAAACAGAACACAGACAAATACATTTGATAATTCTGGACAAAGCAAAAGATTCTATGATATATTTTTTTTAAATAATAAAAAGAAAAATGTAATATTGAATTAAGCAAATAAGATCAAAAGACTTTTTTTTCACAAAAAGCGATCACAAGCATATAATGAAAAGGAGAATTCTTTAACCTAAACAGGTGAGATTTCATATAGAATTAAATAAGAAAAAGAAAACACGCACACACACACAGAATTCATTCTTCCATTTTTAGGTTTTGTTGTTAACCCATGGTACCTGGCATTCGACTTTGCGGTTGTTGTTGCATATTTGGAGCGGAAATATTCGAAAAATTGTTTTGCGGTGGATTTTGCTGAGCTGTGCGACTTTTGAAAAATCTTGTTTCTTTATAAACAAACCACACACTACCAATCCAGAGTATAAAATTCAAAAATCCAAATATTACTGATACTGTTACATTAGCATAGGTGCCAGCTAAGAGAAAACGTATGATAAATAATCAAGATAAATTAATTGAAAATATCTTACATTGATTCTGCTGACATACTGACGTTGAAGTGCAGCCGCCTAAAAGGCTGGACACATAATTAAATGAAGTTTGTATTCGTAGATTTGATACACCTTGTGCCCATGCGGAACTACCAGCAATCCAAAAAATTGCCCAGATTATAGTAACAACAAAATCAACTATGGGAATGCGGTCATTATAACGAAATTGACGGTCCAATACGATATATATTACTAGAAATCCAAGTGCCAACAGCATAGATGTGACACCAGTGAAAACGAAAAATTCAGCTGATGGTCTAATGCTATTTGACTCGGATAAATATATTGTATCATTGGCAAGTGTGCCAACAATTTGACTGCCTCGTAAATCATAAGGATAAGACCATGTTACACTAGCTGCGTTTGAACCCTGCTGAATAGATAGATATGAACTGCCATTACATGCTGTAGCGAAAGCAAATATAGCGAAAATAAATTGAAGCAGACGAATGAGACCACGAGGCTCTAAATTAAGAAATGAATAGAAATTTTTATTGATTTACTATCGATCCATCGGCAATGTAGGAAAAAATTCTGGTTTATGTCATATATTTTCAATCAAAACAATCTTCTAAAAGATTGCGTGCCATAATAAAATTCTCGGGTTTTATTTTAATTTCTTCGACTTCTATATGAGAAAAATCAAATCCTTATAGCTAAGCTTACCTTTGAGTACTCCGAAATAAAATGCCATTGTATTTACGGAAATATTTGATTGCAATCAGTCTATTAAGAAGAACAAAAACAATATATGCATCAAACTGTTGATTATTTGAGTAAGAAAAAAAAACTATCGATTGCTTTAATGCGTCATTCCTACGACATTTCTTTTTTGTTATTTTGTTTAAATATACATCTACGTCATGCAGATTATTAATAATAGTTATCATCATACCAATAGCCAGCATTTATTTTAGAACCGTATACATATTTCTCCTATAAAATATATACCTTCATCTTTGTTGTAGGTTGACGACAATGGTTTTCTGTTCGATGGTGAATGAATGAAAACTACTCACTATGCTCTCTACTTCTTTCTCGTTCTTTTTTTTTCTTCGTCTTCTTCTGGTGTGACTCAGCAGTGCAGGTGTGTAAGGGAAGCAAAATTTCTCTTTATTTTTTTTCTTCATTAAATATTTGCTGATGGCATCGATAAAAAAAAGAGAGCATTAAGAAGCAAGAAAGTCGGAGAAAAAAAAATCTTAACAAGAAATAAAACAGTCGCGGTGCTATTGTTGTGTCGTAAATTTTTCATCTCAACTGTAGAAAAGAACGAATAAGACGTCGCATAGAAAAATTTATGAGCAGAGAAAAAGAAAAAAAAGAACTTCATGGTATTTTTTTTCTTTTCTAAGATGAAAATAAAGCATAAACTATGTAATAACAATTAATAATAATAATTTGAGACTAAAATCGCGTATGGAATTTTGTTTTGGCTAAGTGAACATTCTCAAAAAAGGCACATTATGATTGGCCGAGTAATTGATTATCTTAATAGATGACCTTGTCGATCTTTGTGTCATAAGAATAAACGTGTTGATTTTAGAACGAAATCATAAAGTATATTTATATATTATGAATTTAATATTGCCTATATGACCTGTTTTAACTATTTTATCATTTGATGATGGATCAACCAATTGTTGAAAAGGATACATATGTTTGTTTGTCGATCGATAGAGAATAAAAGAAATTGTGCTATTGGAATTGTTATTTCTTAGTTTTTAGAATGAAATGTCATTGTAAATATTGTTTACCGCGTTTTTTCTGCCAAACAGTAAATGAAAATGATTTTTGTTATTATCGGCATTCAATAAATATTAATGTTACTAATGATTACGGATGTATTGAAAGAGATGCTGCTCATTTTGTCGTATGTCTTTGTTTGCAAAGAAAAATCAAACAATTTTATACTTTATTTTGTAGTGCAACACAACTGATGCTAACTATCGAACAGAATGTTGTTCATCATTCTTCTGTAATAGCAATTATCAAGAATTAAATGGATCGATTGCATGTAAGTCATTTAGAAAATAAAAAAAGGAAGTTTAACGCTGTGATAGAGCATAGTGAGGATCTATTTGATATACAGATTATCGATTAAGAATGAATGTTTAAATCAGATAACTTCGTCGAGACTATTTCCGTCACTTGGACACGATTAAGTGACAAGAGTTGAAAAAATAAATATTCTAACCTCTCGACATGAAACGGATTTTGAACTTGAAAATCTGCACAGAAATCAAACTCGATGATAAAAGTTTATTAGTAAAGTGTCAGATTTTACTATTTGCTTTTACTCTGCCAGTAGAAACTTGACTCTATCGTTACATTAGGCAAACGTTTTCAGCATAGCTGTATCATCAGAAATAAATGGCTGTGAGATCCGGAAGATTCTTGTCGAGAATTTTTTCCAAGTAAACCTTGAAGTTCAGAATTAGTTTTCCGGATGTAAACCGTAGAATTCATTAAAAAATGTTGCATCTCGGAAGCAATAAGTTGAAGACTTGAGTTATGTTTGGAGGATTCATTTTATTCCTCGTTGTTTCGACTCAACAGGAATTTTTCTGTCGAGTAGAAGAAACTCTAATATAGTTCAAGCTATAGTGGCAGATTTTGCTTTAGCAAACAAGTCTACTCCATACTGATTTTTTGTTCTTTAAATTAGCCTCAACATCTAAAATTCAATCAATATCTGCCGACTCGAATAATACAAATACATTCAGCACGATCATTACGATAGGTACTATTTTCGCTCTTATCATTTTGGTTATTGTGATTTATTATTCATACAAACGAAAGTAAGATACAAATCCCTACAAATAAAAGATATCGAATTTAATTTCTTTTTTCAAGATTTCAAATATTTTGGTCAACATCGTTTAAATCAACAAGTTTTATCGATGATAAAAATAGCTTTGAATCTCATAATAGAAAGAAAAAATCTTCAAATTCATTTCCCATTGATTATCATTCCGATACAATATCATGGAAATCAAATTTATCCGATCATCATAATCAAATTGTTACACTTGTAAATTTCTCAGATTTAAATTAAAATATTTTAACAAAAATTAAAAATATCAAATTTCTAGGAAACTCGTCGTGTGAATAAAGAAATAACATTTCTCGGTCAATTAGGTCAAGGACGGCATGCACGTGTTCGCCTCGGCCGTATCGGGCAACAATATCGGGCAATAAAAATGTACGAACCAAGATTTCAAAATGAATTCGAACGTGAACGAGCAATTTTCGAAACTGATTTTATTCAACATCCAAATATACTTGGTAAATAAATCTGAAAGATAATTATCTTTGACTAGTATCGTGTTTGTCTAGCGTTTTTTGGTGCTGATTTTTTTGCTAAAAGTACTGAAACTTATCATATGTTAATCTTTGAATGGCATCCATACGGTACACTCGACGATGTTTTGAAAGAAAATCGAAATGAATCATTGATAACCATTGAACAATTATTACAATATTCAATATCACTAAGCGATGGTCTTGCACATTTACATTCGATTAAATATGGAACAAATGGTAATAGTAATTTCGTTAAGTATCCACGGATAAAGATATTCATTGGATTTTTGAGAAGAACAGAAAAAAGTGCTTTTTTTCTTAGAAAGAAAATTGTCATCGCTTGGGAAATTGAAATTATTCAAGCATTTCTCATATAAAGTCATTTTTTATATTCCATTGTATTTAGATATGCTCCATTTGATAGGTAGAGAATGAGTAAACATTGATATTCTTTTGATTTCATAGCCTAAAGCTGGTACCGATTTGTGTGAGAACTTTGAAATTAAGATAAACATGTAAGAAGATAGCGCGCGGCTTGGCCTTTCATGCATGATACCTGTTGGGTCTTTTTTTTTTATCTACTTGACAACATGCATTACAGTAGATTTCTTTTCTTTCCTACTTCCTCATGTTGGGTTGTGCATCTCAGAGCTCTTAGAGATGCGTCGTTTTAGTCAATTAATATGCTTCTTTATCTGAATGAACATATCAAGATGCAGAACATGACAGTCGTTTCTGAATTAAACTTCTATTATTACATAAAAGAGCTGTTTTATAATTAGAAAACTTCTCGTTGGATGTCTTGCGGTAATGAACCTGCCATTTTTTTTCCTGTATATGAAAAGGAACGAACGATTTCACACTGATTCACTCTTTCTAATAAAAAAAAGACAATCAACGAGGAATTTTAAGCGGCTTATTCACCTATTTTTAAAATCTTCTTTTGATTAGTAATAATAAAAGTAATAATCATCTCAATCATTTTTGAAAATTTCTGAGCACTTGTGGTATTCTATAAAGAAATTTCAATATTCACTAAAGAACTTAACACTCGGAAAGCTCAAAATTCTTCAATATTAATGAAATCATACATTTCCGAAACAAATTTGATAAACACGCCATATATAACCGTTACTTTTACAGTACGATGAGTCAGTTTTGAGTTACACGGACTCTTTATTTGAAATAGTCATTGTTTGTCCCAACTTACCTTACTGTAAACAATCAATTCTTATCTTTATTTAGATATGTGCAAACCAAAAATGGCACATTGTGATATAAAAAGTTCGAATATATTAGTTAAACTCAATGGTGATTGTTGTTTATCGGACTTTAGTTTAGCTGTCCGGTGTGATCCGTATGAATCTTTACATTATAATTAAAACGTCATTAAAAACTCGTGTTTTTCTTTTAGTCAGACACAAACTATTCTCGGCGGTGGCATTGAACGTATTTATCATCGTGTGGGAACAAAACTCTATATGCCACCTGAATTGCTTGATAAAAATACTAAGTTTAATTTTGACCGCATTAATGCCTACCAGCAAGGTGACATGTATTCATTAGCACTTGTTCTGTGGGAAATTGGAAATTGTTGTTGTTCAATGGTACATATAAGACCTTATGAAAATCAATTACCACTTAATTTTAATGTCGAAAATCTTATTCAACTTGTTTGTATTGAACAAAAACGTCCAATATATTGTTTAAACACTTCCGATCAAGTAAGAAGACATGAAAAAAACAACGGCATTAATGAAATACATTACGTTTTTGTTTTACTCAATTTTAGGTTCTTCTATCATTTTTCAATTTACTTGATTACTATTGGTGTCAAGATTCATGTGCGCGTCAATCAGCAGCTAATCTACAAGATCAGCTTCGGCAACTACGTCCAATGAATATATCTTTCTAGTCTGATAATGTTCTTGTTTTGTACGTGTATCAATCATTTGTCAGATTGTATCTATTTGCTTATTTTTTTGTTTGTAAATTTGTTTACCAACAAAATAAAATCTCCGTCAGATAAATACATAGAACGTATTCAATTAACTTCAGGTTATAAAATATGACGTATTAATATAAATTATTTTTAAACTGCATTCTAAAATAAATAATAAATTGTCTTTAATGTCTTACAAAAGTCTCTAAGTTTATTTTCATAGGTGCATAGTTTTCGTTTGTTTTTGGTTAGCGAGGGGAAGATTTGAAAGAGAAAGTTTCCCAAAACTAGAGAGAAACAGTTTTGCATAATTTGTTTTTCAGGAAAAAATATATTATCAGCTAGAATTTATAAGGCTTTCTTATTTAATTAAGAAAAAATTTTTTGCTGCGTCCTTGTAAATAAATGTGTGGAAAAAAAAATTAACGGGAGAAAATTTGTTTTTCTACGCGTAACTTTTTGCATTCATAGTTTCTAATTTCCAAGTTAATATTCTTGAAAAAATTATTTCAAGGTTTGCCTATCACTCATCATCGCTATCGTCATAATTGTTTTGAATCTAATTATATATTGATATTGTGAGCTTTTGCTCTTCCTGGATGCATGAAAAAGCTTTGAATAGTGTCATCTAAATGAAAATAGATCAATGTAAAAAGCTGTTAGTGCAATCCCTGTGGAATTAAAATGTGAAACACGATAAAACTTCTTTTCTGGAATTCGTCGATCACGGTCACTGATGGCCTGTGGGGCTTCTGTGTCACGGTCTGTATTATGATGCATGAAGTCTCTAGAAACCATCACAGACCGTTACAGAGAAATTTAATAATTATTAATTAATTAACCAATTAGTTGATTAATTAATTTCTCTGTAACGGTCTGGGGGGGGGGCGATGGGTTCAAATTTCTACCCTATATACTTCAACACTCCGTTCAGATCGTGTTTCACAAAATAATTTGAACCTAAAGAGAAACTAGTCTGAATCTAAAGACAAAATAAGCCCATATAAAAGACAATATTTTCCTTGGTAATGACCTAGAAAATTAAATCATTACAGATATAATTTTTTTTTGCCAGAAGGCTATTTTTAGCAAATGGCTAAAATAGTATCTACTGAAGTGTAAACAAAGGAAAAGAAAATGTTGGCTCTTTTTGTATGAAATTTATTTTGTTTTTACATACGGAAGAAAAATACGATTTAAATAGAGCAAATATTATTCATGTCATGTTTCTTGACCTAGAGACCACTTTGCACAGTTATTTTTGCTCTCTCTCTCTTTTTTTTCTTTTTTTTCTATATAAGCGCTTTTTCATTAGTTTTGGCGCGTGTTGTAGAAAGAACAAGCGTTAAGATGCATTGAATATTATATTTGAAAAAACAAAGTTTGCTTTTCTTCGCTTCTGTCTCTATGATTTAAGTCGGCTGGTAAGAAAGGAACGAATCATTGAGAGAATAGATTACGCTTTCCTCCATAAATGAGTCAACTATTATGTTGCTTCTCGTCCTTGGCTACGATAATTTCAAAAAATGGTGTTTTTCTCGTCATATCGAACGATAATAATTAAATTTCAATTGACTAATTATGAGTTCTTGTTTTTCAGATGAATGCAGATTCTTGTCATCCGAGCAATCATCGAAATTATTCAAAATTTACCCACAATTCTATCAACGCATATTTGGAAGATCCTAACTCAAGTGTTTCAGATATGCTCGACAAAGTAAAATAAAATTCTTTTTGTTTTTTGCTATCTTTCACGATGTTCGTTTTTTCTTCGCCATTTTAGTATGATGTCACAATGATGAATAGTGAAAATGTCAAACAGAAAAAAAACCTGCGATGTGTTGTATGTGGTGGACGAGCATTTGGATATAATTTTGATCAGATATCATGTGAAAGCTGTAAAGGTAACATGAACAATGACTCATTATTAGGAGATATGTTTTCGAATTTTAATTTATAGCATTTTTTCGACGAAATGCCTTAAGAGATATGGTGAGTATAAATTTATTTTAATTAATTTTTATCTTTAATTAGTATTATTCTCTAGAGTGATTTACACTGTCGATTTTCTGGTAATTGTAATATAACAGTCGAAAGTCGACGACATTGCTCTTATTGTCGAATAACAAAATGCTTTGCTGTAGGTACGTATGAAAAATATTTTCATTCAAATTACCTCAGTGACATCCGTACGAAAGACTGACAAGAACACATCAAAGGTCAAGCCAAACAGAAACGATGATGTAACTGTTCGAAACAAATCTAACCTTGAAAAAAATTTCCTATTCTAACTCCATTGAAAATAGATTTTGATATTTGATCTTATATGTAAAGTTTTTTGTTTCCCTGAAAAGTATTGAATTCGTCGTTATTTAAATAAGACTATACATGTTTTGCTGATGAATATTTTATATGGAGCTAATTATTTTTTTAAGGCATGAAAAAAGAATCTATACGAAGCGAAGCAGAAAAATATATGAAACGTCTTCAATTAGACAAAAGCTATCGTCGAAAATATCGTCAAGAGACAGTCAAAGTTTGTATTTTTTCTTTGTTTTCGTTCAAAATATGTTTTTATTTTTAATTTTCTCTAATTAGATTCCAGCGTTAATAACAATCGGCAGTGCAAATATTTTAATGATGTTAAGCTCAACAGACCGAACACGTGTTAATAATATAACACATTGTTATGATCAATATACTTGCGAGCCTTCCTCGTCGGGATATTTCCCTCCGCCGAAACCTGTTGTCTTACGTATTGATGAATTTTTCAATCGTAAGAAACCAATTTTTATTAATCTTATAACTTACTTTAAACATTTACCTGAACTAAAGAGTCTAAATCTTGATGATCAAGTATCATTAATTAAGCAAAACATACGTCTTTTAATACCATTAAACTATGCTATACTGCGAACGCCTGGTAATTCGAAATTTCGTGGTTCATATATTCAAACAACTGGCTTTTATAATAATATCAATATACATGAAATGTTTCGACAATTATCAAGCGATTTTGTTGATTTTGTCGCATGTGATCCAATTATAATAAAATTATTAATCACTATTCTGTTTTTCACAAGTACTTCTTCAACAACAAGATCGATATTTGATCCTGCACAATATAGAGAATTAAACACTATTAAAGAAATTCAATCGTCATATATTGAATTACTATGGATTTATATGATTGAAAAATTTGGTGAAAAAAACGCAATACATATTTTTACAAAGATGATTACAAAGTATTTATGCGTTCAAATAGTAATCGATCAAGTGGATACGATTGTTCGATTGAATAATGATATACAAAATATTGATTCATTAATGCAGTCGTTCTTACAGTTAACATAAGAAAGAATAATCGTCGTTGATGAAAAATCTGAATTATTTGTGTAGAATTTCTTTTGTTTCTTTTATTGGTGTTATGAGAATCGCTTGCTTATATTTTTGATTTAATACATATTGACATGAAAAATATTTTTTGTAATCTTTGTGTCTTTGGTTTTTGAGAGGACACGTTCTATTGGTATTTTAAATTATTAAACAGAACATAAAAAAAGAAAACACATCGCACAAGTTAAACAATATTATGAAATATAAACGTGTTTCAATCGTATAGTACGCATAAATCGCTTTGACCTCTTAGAATAATATCCTCATTTCTCCTCGTTAAACCGGTAATTAAAATCAACTAGCTGACACCAAACACATTTAATGCTATCCATCAGTTTAGCAACAATAGCGTCACCCAAAAATACCATAACATGCGGTGACAGAATACAACAGATATTTGTCAGATGAATACAATACTGATATTGAAAATTCCTTTTAGTCACTAACGTAAATTTCATAAGTCGTAGAATATTTTCACATTATAAAGATACTCACAATTAGCTCGGCGCAGTATTCAACAATTCATGTTATTCTTAGATAAAACTCATAGATGAATAAAATTATAACTTACTGAAAAACAAAAGACAGAATGAAATTATCGACGAGATTTATATGAAACCCTAGAGGAAATTATCACGCGCATGCTAACGGTCTGATCCAGATCCTTTATTAAAGCTAACTATCCAAATAATTTTTTGGTTTTAACATAATCAGTATTAAAACAAATAGAATCATCATTAGAAGGTACTTAGCAACGAAGTAAAAAGCTTCTTAACAATTCTAAGGATGCATGACTAAGTTCTTCAAATGAATATATGACTATAACTGCTGCATCAAAGCAACACGAGAGTGTAATTAATCATGGTCGTTGAAAACTTTTTGTCCAACGACACACGTATTACAATCTTCTAATGAGAATTGCTTTTGAAATTCAGTCTGTTCTAATGTCACTTGTGCTTTGCGAATGTCATGAAGTTTTATGCCTTCGAAGAATTTATAAAAAATTTTTACACGAGTTTTCACTTCGATTTCTGTGAAAGGCCTACTGATGAGATGCAACTGTGATACTTGTCTAATTCGACTACTGAAGTTATGTCATCGCTGTTATAATTAGAAATCTTCTTGTTGACTGAGTTCAACATAATTCTCAAGGTTTTCTTCTCTTCTCCAACACGCTTATTTTGAACGAATGCCAACAAAGTAATTAATATATATATATATATATATATATTGTCAGCACGTGCGTTCGGTGTTATGCCACCAGTCCTACTTTTGAAAATTTCTTTTTTTCTTAGTCAACAAAATCGAAAAAACTAATTTTTAGGGTTTGTTCAATGCTGGATCTGTACAAGCAAAGATAATTAACTATGAAAATAAAAAGCGATGTTAAATGATCGCAATGTGGCCATAATAACCTCCGAAAATTACGAAGGCAATTCTCTCGGTGAACTTTCAATGCAATTCACTATCTATATTATCACTCCCTATACCTTCACGCATCACAAATGTTCTATGTACACCGTGTTACTCTGCATACTTCATATACCTGTTCTTATGCATCATCTGTCATCGTAATCATTTCATATATATTTTCCTATATCCCGCATACCTTTATGACCTTTCATAACTTCTACGATTCCTACATCTCGCAATACTTCTTACGTCTGCATTTCTTCGTAGAATACTATGACCTTGCAGGCTTACTATACCTTTACGTCTTTCACATCTTCTATATGTTTATATACGTATATATATATATATATATGTATGTGTGTGTGCTTTCATTACCTCGCGTACATCTATGACTTCCTATATCTTTCCTATTCGATGCATTAACAATGTAATCGAAATTAAAAAGACATCTAATCATTACAATTATATAATCGAGACCATGAACTTGTTGTTCATTTTTTCCATTCTAAAAGCAAGAATTTTAAACAAAAAGAAACGCGTATATAAATTGAAGACCTATAGAAAATTTTCATTATCAAATGTGAACTATTTGTTACTCTTTACATCTAAATATCTTCATAAAAATATTGTATCTGTACAAAGATCCTCAAAATTCAAAGTTGCTTTTGTACCAAAACAAGAACGATGACGAAAATAAAAACAACAAGTAAACATTGACAAGGAGAAATAAACATCGATCGAACGCGAAGAACACATCACAGTCGATTACGTAATGCATAGATTGTGCTCAATGATATAAAAAATATGGAGTGTTACAATAATCATTTATTCTTTTTTTGCTCATTTCGGATCACTAGTCTCTTCTGAACAATCAATTGCAATTATTGCATGATAAAGATTAAACAAAAAGGCATAAATAAGCATAGCACACAAAGTATCTTGGCTATTTAGCATCATAAAAAAATTCTTCTGTCATAGATCATGATTTGTGGATTCTATTAGGCAGAATATTTATATATGAACCACCTGTTTTCTGACAACAAGATAAACACATCGCCATCATAATGATATGTGCTGATTTTCGAATTGAATTTCATACAAGTCAAGGCACTTGTTGTGATGCTGAACAAAGTGAGAAGGTGAACTAGACAGTAGAAGCTAAGGTGACAATCAATCAGCATGAGAGAAGATACGTGTGCGTGCACATATATGTGTTAAGTGAAACCACTCTAGATACAAATCACATCAAACATAATATTTGCTAAATAGGTGTCAACGACAAGGACGAGATGATTGTGAATGTACACAAATAAAATTCTCGTACATATGTCTTGCGGCAATTGTTCAGTGTGATTTTCATTTTTGACTGATAAGTTCAAAGAGCGGAGTATATTCATCATTTCAACCGTATTCGAAATATGTGGCATAGTTTCGCTTTCATTGTTTGTTTGTTTTTTTTTTATCAAACCAACACACATCATCGAATGGAGCCATGAAATTGACTAGCGAAGAGAAAAAACACGAAGAACAGAAGGAGGAGAGAACACCGAGCAAAAGCAAATGGACAAAAGTATTGTCTCTAATAAAAAAAAAATAAAAAGGAAAGAAAGAAGCGAAACGTATAAGAGAAAATGTACAAGACATAACATATACACACGTATTGGTATGCACCACTTGACTCATTTATTCTCTGGCATTGTATACTCTTGAATTATTGCAATTAATTTGATCATGCACGTCTAATTTTTATTAACTTTCAACACAACAACCGACATTAATACCAAACGAACATGTAAGTTTTCTTTCTCAATAAAATTCATTAACACTCGCAGCGCATATTCAACGATTTCAATAATTCCACTAAGAAGTGTTAAGATCAAAGATATCATCCGTATCTAGTAAGTGTATTGCCCTATAGACACACATTATTTATATTCATAGTCAATATCATCCATATGTTTGTCTGTTGATCGGCGGGTGGCCGCTGTGTTCAGTGTGCCGCCCAATGTAAACTTATGCAACATTTTCATTAATACAGATTAATTATAATTCTTTTTTCTCATTATGATTGCACATATGTCATACATATATAATAAAAGAGATCTTCTTGAGTCTAGTAGAAAGTCATTCTATCTTGGGATAGTCACGGGGATGTAGCTCACTTGGTAGAGCGCTCGCTTTGCATGCGAGAGGCACCGGGATCGATGCCCGGCATCTCCATTCACTATATCTTTTTTTTTCTTCTCTCGCTAACACATTTCCATGTTCTGCTTACTGAGGCAACCCCATGAAACGTAGACTTCTTTTTTCTTCTTGACTCATTTTCATATAGAAAGAAAATTTGATCTTTCCCTGGACAGTGACGAGGACGCAAGGAGTCAAATTGCACAAAAGAAAAAAAAATATATCAATTGAGTTACCTTGGCTGACAACTTTCTTAATCATATAAAGATCAATTTTCATATAGGCATGCCGTAGCTTTTGTCCTATTTTATACAAGTAAGATCATTTTCATATTTGTAAAAAAAACGAATATTTCTTTTTTTGGTGTTGTGTCATGCGTTTTAACCTTTTTCGGCATTTCTCAAGCCAATTAACACGATTGTCATTTATCTGATTTATTTTTGTTGAACATTACTTGTCATCGAAACAGGTTATTATAGGGTTGAACTGTCCGTCTGCCTCTAGTTAATAATTAAGTACGAGAGTTTTTCACCCTTCGTAAGTTAATTGACTTCGACAATGGGATGATAGATGAGTCTATGAAGTAAATTAGTTGACGTGTGTTGAATGTCGTTGTTTAATGATCACCTTCGTTTCAATATAAATTTATTGCATCTCAAGAGAAAGACAAAGCGAGCGAGCGACATAGAGAGATAGAGATAGATATACACACTTATTTAAATACACTTGAGGATCATTTTCTATGTTTAACATCGAGATGAAGTATAGTTACGTTATTTTTCTTTTCGACCAACATCAACAAAAACACTTCTACTGGATTAGGTTTGTATCATGATGCTATTGATGATAATTAGCATCTTGCCACCTTGACCATAGATATTCTTATGTAAATACAGACTCAGTATGTGTGTTTGTTTGATTATGATAAACATATTGAGCGTAAAGTAAATCGAATAAATTTTCACTGAAACAAGCGTTTTTTTCTCTGTTAGTTTTATCTTTGTATTTTTTTATTTATCAGTCAAGTCTGTCAAAAAAATATAAACAATCGATACATCATTAGAATTTTTTTTATTTCGATGAAGAAACAGATTAAAAAGGTTTAGTTTGTTTATTTTTGTTAAAATGTTGGTTTTTTAGGTTCGCTATGTTAACAAGTCTTTTCCTTGTTTTTTGTTTATTTCACTGTCATCTAAATTATCATGTTCAAGCATCGCGTATATCCAATATTGAACAAGACAGAAGAGAATTGGGCTTACGTATGTCTTTGTTGTATATGCATATCGCTGAACGTTGTTATTTCTAGGATTTAAACAAGCTATTACTGATGTTATGCAAAAACTTGATGATCTTAGTATTAGTAAATAAATAAATATATATATATATGTTTATCTTAGTTGTTTGAACTACTAATATATTTTCGTTTTAGCTTGTCCGTTGGATAGTTTTTTCTACAATGGTTCTTGCTATTTTTATTTACCGCCGAAACAAATTGATAATTTGAAAGGAATTGGACTTGGCGATGTATCAGTCGATGAAGGTATAAGATTTTTTCGATGATCAAAATCAGTTTAATTGAATTCACAAAAAAATATCGTTGTGGAATAATTCTTTCATGACCAACGAAAATCTCATTGACGATGGGATGTTTAAAGAATGTGCAAATGGATTTTGTGATCGGAAATTTTTCTCATCGATATCACGCTATGAAATCTTATTTTCTGATTTCATAATTTTATTCATGGCTTAATTCAATGGCTGACATAGAGGATTGCGATTGGCAGGTTACTATTAAAAATTTTGACGGCACACACTTCAGTCCGCTTTGAGAAGAATAGATTCCGGTCCCGATGACTGGGATCGGGATAAAAATACCAGCATTGACGAAGCATTTTAAATGCAAAACGAAAAATTCTACAACGTTTTTCTCTTAACAGAGATAGACAATAGAAAAGCTATAATCACCGGAGCAAAAGATAAAGCGATCCCGTATACCTTTAGCCAGGAATCATCTCTTAATGAAATTCTAGTGTTTGACATGGTATCTACGAAAAAATTGAATAGTTGTTATTTCATCTTCTGAGTTAAACATTCGTAGGATTCGAGTTACAAGTAAGTCTAATACGAATTAAAACAGAACGCATATAATTCACGTTTGTCTCTTTGCCTGACTCAGTTTTCATTTCATCATCGTTCCAGATATCGATCAAACGACTACTTTCAAGAAACAAGCTGAAAACTCAAAGGCAAATGAAAGACATACCGAATTTCAGACCCGAATCATCTTTTAAAAAAACAATTTCAGAAGTTTGTGTTAGAAAATCTATGTTGTAACAAGCGTTCTGTATTCGATTTACCGATATATACCATTGTCAGACACAAGAATTTTTTGTTAAATATGTATATTGATCGGTACAGAAAGTAAAATTTCTTGTTGGCTGATAGAACCCCTATAATAGCAACGAAATTCTTGTTGCCAATCAGCATCATGTTAAACTATTTTTTTTATTGAGTGCAACGTTTTGGACAATAGGGAATGTATTACAACGGGCAAATCGTTTTCTTTGTAGCTACTAGTCGGTGTCGTCTAATAAATTGTGAACTTTGGGATATAGAAACAGTTAATGAATTTGATTATGTTCTCAGTCGTGTATATGAACAAACTCAATCATTTGGCAGTCCTCGAATTGCTGTTAGTTTTATCAATGGAAAGCGTCGTAAGTTTTGTATTTATTATTCGAAAATACATAATGAACATTGTTTCTATTCAGTATTGAATTTACAACAACGAATGGGTGAACAACAATTTATATCCGTTGGAAATACCAATGATTACTCGTTGATATATAAACCAGCACCTGATATACCACCGGCAAACACATGTTTAATTATTGACATCAGTAAAGCTACACGACGCGTATCATTGGAAGAAAAATTTCGTTTAGAACAACGCAGTAATCATTATATTTGTAAAATGAGTAAGTTTTTCGTTTGGTGAAAGCTGTTTTTCTTTTTATTGTATTATTATTCTATTATAGAAATTAATAGTTGTTATAATAATACACGTTGTGGTCGTCATGGACAATGTAAAAATTTAGTTACTACATTTACGTGTGTTTGCAATTTTATGTATACTGGAGATTCTTGTAATGAACGTAAGTCACATTTCTGTTCCTACGAATTTGAATCGAAGTCATAGAAAAGAGTGAAACATTGTTATCGAGGATAAATCTTTAAAGAAAAGGAAATCTCTCAGAATAGTTTACTACTGTATGTTTTCCTCCTCTGAAATAGCCGATTTTTAAATACGAGTATTTTCCAGCTGACTGAAATCTATAACGTTTTCAAAGCTTAAAAAATATTCATGTACTAGTGACCCATGACGAATATTATGACCGTATCGCGTTATATCATATACTACTAAAGTGACTCATTGCATGTGGCTGCATATATGATGTCATGTTTCATCGTATCACGCATCCGTCTCGTTCAACAGACATATTTCCTGTGACTCATCTTGCACACGAATTTTTTTTTCGATTTTTTTTTTCAAAAATACATTTTTACTGCTCCATCTGACGTCTGAATTTATCAAAATAATAAACATTCGAACTATAAGACGTGCGCAAAAAGAATAATTATACCGGATCTGCGAAGATATTTTCCTTTTGAATCAAACAGGAGAACCGCTAGTTTTCACATGTTGATTCGATTGGAAAAGTTATTGGGACTGTTGACATCTGCTTTTAATCCTCGCAAGCAAGCGTTTCGATGAGTAGACTTTTCTTTGAGTTGTTCATCAACAGTTTATCAGAAAAGAAGCGTTGAAAAATATTCATTTTATTGCGAATGAAGTTTCTGTTTTACCACCATCCAACATTATTATATTATCATCATGTAGAAAAATTCCTTCGTTAGTTTATAGAAAAAGAAAAACAATCGATCATTGTTCTTAATTCATTTTCTTTTCATACAAAATAAACTCAATATCTAATGATCATTTTGATGTGCCATATGTGCGTATAAAGATAAACGATTTTATGGTTACTTTCTTTCGTACGATCTGTCTGTTTTATCATCTCAATCTCAGCCACGGTCAATCAATTGTTATGACTATCAGCGAATAATGATCATGATTGAAAAAAATAGCACAACAAGGAAGTGGTGTCTAAGCACTGAAACATTGATCAATATGATAGGAGCCGAATGAACGAACGAAAAGCAAATAGAATATGATTGTGTTTTAATGTATGCGACAAAAAAGTAACGTCATTCATTATTCGAAAAGGATAATAATGGATTGTCTGTTTTGTTTTTGTCGAAAAGATCATTATGAACTTTTATCCATTCGAACTTTGACATTTAACAAATTGAAAAAAGATGACTCCTTCTAATATCATATTCATATCTATTTTAGTGAATAGTCGTGGTGTACAGTCGATTATTGGAGTTATATTTATTTGTTTGGCATTGTTCATACTTTTTTTTCATTCAATTTTTCATACGATCTATCGTTCAAGAGGCACAGACGAAAATTTAATTAAGAAAAAAAAGTAAGTGAATAGGGTGCATTTTTCTCTTCTTCACATTGGGCTTCGTCGTTGCTTTGTTGTTATCCGCTTTACAAATTTTTTATTCATTTATGCTTCTTTGAACAAACCTTGTCAAATTAAATTTCGCTTTATTAGTTCTTGCCGTATAAAACAATATTAGCTACAGTAGTTGAAAGGTTTATCATAGAGAAAGAAAAGCTCAGAGAAAGGATATTCTCGTGCATGATATGACCAATGATGATGGATTACATTACAGTGTCCCCAATTAAAGTAGGTGGCGAGACACATTGAGCCTAGATGATATCATTATTTTCGAATTTACAATCACTCATAGTATAGACACATTCACAGAGACAATTACAGAGCAAAATAGTAAAATCGGTATTGCTTGCATCATTTTCATTGAGTATCTGTTGATCAAAATTCATTGTGAATGATGGACACATGTGGGTGGGTATATAGCGGCTCGTTTGTTATACAACTCTTTTATACGGCTCGACGATGATGATGATAAATGCGATCATGAGAGTATAGACGAACGGACACTATACATATACGCATATTTATCTTTTATGAGCATCTGTTAAAATAAAATCTTACACAACTCTCATATTCATATGTAACTTCGTTTTTTTTGCTCCCTTCTCTTTCCTATCTTTTATGTGTCATAATGACTCAAAAAATGAAACGAAAACGAAAACCATGAACTTCATTTCCTTCCTGTTCATTTTAGCTTAATGTCTACAATCGATTCTCATAATACACGAGAGAAATTCTATTCAATTCCAAATGTTTCATCTGATCAATTAATTGCTAAAGATGGTATGAAGAATTTAGCCTTTTCAAATGATAATGAATCTTCAACGATGGTTCTAAATTCTTCTCCGCATACGGTTGTTCGTCTTCGACGTTACTCAATAGACTCCTCTTCAACATCAAAATCATCATCATCATCCGTTTGTTGTCATCACTCGTTTTTATACTATTTCTGGCGTGTATTTATTTGTTTAATAACAATAATTTTTGCCACATTGTGTTGCCATACAATTTATCAATTCAAAATTCAAAATTTACATGCTTTTCAAAAACTTCATAACGCAACAAAAGAACAAACACCAACTATATGTAAATTATTTCAAACAAGATTGAATTTATATTATAAAATACCAGCAAATTACATATCACTATGTATTCTATTAATTCTTATATTAGTTCAAATATTTTTTGAAAATTTTTCCTGCCGAAAAAAACGAACATTTAAATCATTTTGGCAAAATTTATCACTGCCTATGGTATTTAATTCTCATTCTCATATTTATCGTTTTCAATCAGCTGCTGTATTCGGTATCATAGCATTAGAAATTTTGCATATATTTGATGAATATATAGTTAATGGCGCAAAACATTTTCAACACGGACCGTTACTTGATTTAATTATACAATTCGGCATTGGTCTTATGTTGGGTCTAAGATATTTTCCAATTTTGTCAATATTTGAAAAAGAAAACAACTATGAAAACCGCCTAGAAAATCTCGTATCCTATGGTCTAGGAACAATTTATTTATATTGTGAAATTATCTTTAAGATACAATCAGATATTAGTTGTGAATTCGATAAAAGAAAAATATCGATTATTAAAGAAACTTTAGACAAACTTCATAAAATGGGCGTCAATGTTAAACAATATATGATGCTTAATTTAGGTATGTAATTATCTATTTCATGAAATGACTCATCACTCGATCATTATAGAAATAGGACGACCGTCCAACCACAGATTCGATAGTTCGATATCTTTCCTATAGTTTTGAATCGACAACCAGTAGAATGTTGAGTTCTTCCTATCTCCTACAAACCAACTAACCCCTGACGACAAGTTCACAACATAGTCTCCTTACTATATATTATATGTCTCAGAAGAAAAATTATAGGACCGAGTCCACGAGAAAAATTTTCTAAGAATAGATTTGATTCATATGAATAAATTTGAAAGGCACATAAAATTCTCGGAAGACTAATTTAGTTGACATATAGAATTCGTCATGAATTTTTTTGTCCGTCTATATTTAGGTGCTAATCGAACTGGAAAACTAAATGAAACATATCTCAATACACGTTTATGGTATCACAATAAAACAGACAAATATATTCAAAGTTTAACAAATGATGATAAATCAGAAATTCATAATGATTTAAAACGTTTGGAATATTCATTAGAGTTAAATAAAGAAAGTATATTCTATAATATCATAAGAAATGCTCCCTATTATTATTTTATTGCTTATTTGGCTGTTTGTTTAACAATATTATTTTTAAATACATTTCGTGGCAAATTTAAAAAGTCTTCATCATTTCAATCATTACCACGTTGGAAATATGTGAGATTTAATCTTTTGAAATCATCAAAATTTTCAAATTCCTACCAAGAATATGAATATTCACGTTTATTTCGTTGTTTAAATTCTTGTATTGGCTTTTTTAAACGTCACATTTATTCCGCACGTTCACATTTTCGTTATTCAAAATTAATTGTTTGCTTATACACAAGTGCATTTACACTTGTTTATTATTTTACATTTTGGATTCAAGATCATACATATGCATTAACAAAAAAACTATTACTATTTCTTAATCTAATCCTATGCGGTTTAACTGATCTATCGAAAGATCTATGTTATAATTTAGATCTTAATTTTATCAATCAAGATATTAAATATATTTGCTTATTAACAGCTTGTGTAACATGTTTGCAATTATTTTTCGGCTTAAAACATTATCAAATACAAATGTGTAATGCATATAAAGGAGTATTTACTGATATTCCGAAACCGAAACACATCTCATCAGTATCAATAATTAGTAAATCAATACATTATCCAGGACGATTTATGGGTATGTACACGAATGTTTTATGGCCGCATTTCTCAGGCTATTAACGTCTATTGAGTTCAAAATTTTCAGAGTTTATGCAATAGTTATGGAGAACGACGGCGTAAGACTTAAGCCGACAAATTTAGCAGTGGTGTAAAGTCTTGAGGCTTTGCTTTCTAGAAATTTCGTTACAGAGTAGTATTCCAGAGAAATTAATCCTGGACGTCGAAATGTATCAAAGCTCTACGATTTATTCTTATACTTTGATAACTTTACCCGTCATATGTGAGAGATCGTGTCTTAAGAGAACGTTGCGAACATTGCCCAGGGCTTCCCGGACATCATGAAATATGCGAATAGATACATCGGTAGGACTGTAAACAATAAACTTTCGTATACCTCTCACTGAACGAACACTTCACTGTATTATACAGAGTTTGCATAGCTAAAATATTATTAACACCTCTTGCATATGGCGTAGCTGGAAAAATGCTAGGGTGGACAAAGTCATTAGCCAAAACCATTGTATCTCTCTTCACATTCAACCGATAAGTTTTTCATTGACTTTTGATGTCCCGCAGGTCGTAGATAACAGCTGCAATTTTTGTAGCATAAAAAAACCCTCCAGTTAAATATTTTCTTCTAAATACTTTTTGTTTTGTTTATTTTAGGTTCACTTGTTTATAGTTATGGATTTTTATTTTTATTTACATCGCTATTTTATATTCTCTCTCGCTATATATTTCATTCTTTGATAGTATTGGAATTTATTTCAAAATTATTCTTACCAATGTTAATATTCTTTTTATTTCAATTATTATTCGTACGTCTTTTATGTAAATTATTATTTACGCAAAATAACCATTTACTTGCATTACGCAATCTTCGGCTTTATTATACATTTTCATATTTCAGTTTTTTCTTCGATTGTTTTCTTGGTTTTATAATGTGTTTATCGCGTATATCAAAAGGATTTTTATGTACGTCAATATTTTTTGCGCGCCTGGATTATTCAGCCTATGGACGAGGATTAGAAATGTATGATTCATCATATGCATCATATGTTAGTTTTTTTCATATTGAACGAATTCAACGACATCCAGTATTGAATGTATTCATTGATATCATACGACAACGTCTTATTGATATACGAAAGTTAAAATTAAAACTAACCAAGGAACAGCAAGATCATAAATATGAAAATGAAAAATTATCACAACTAACCCGTTTTCGTTGGTCATTAGCTTATACATTAATTCACAATGAACAATTGAAACGCTATAGAAAACATCGATTATCTACTACGCAAACAATACAATCGAAAACATTAGAACGTTTATTCGATAAAATTGGTCTATCACAAACTTTGCCAAGAAAATATTAATCAAGAAAAAAACAATTTCTCTTCTTTTTGCTTGTGATAATACCGGTGAATTTCTTTTTTGTTTTTGTTTTGCTTGCTGATTTAGTATTGTATTATATAAATAAAAGACGAGAGAGACGGACACGAAAATATTTAAATGTAAGACTCAATCAGTTCATCTTTATGAAGTAGATCGATCAGATTTCAAAACGGCCGACGTACTTATGCAATAATTAAATGCGAATGATGTATCAAAACGAAAAAGAATTGCCTAGGTATCAGTGGCCATATAGTTACATGTACAATTGTATATTCTTCATTCGTTCAATCCTTGATTAATTGTTCACATACATGTCCTCGTTTTTATTACCTTGATCATTATTCTTACGTGAAGATAGCCTATGGTCATCTCCAAATGACCTTTTAACGAAAAACATCGAATGATGTATCTTGATTGAGCACATCTGCATACGAACATTGTTCTTTTCTTTTTTCATTTTATGCTTCTAATGATAGACACGACATGCTTGATTGCTCTCTCTTATTTTTCTTTCTCTTTACGGGAGGGTATAAATGAGTTCATTCGATCAAAAGTGATAAACGAAAAACTCATTTTAGGATAAATTGTGCAACCGCGATGATAAGTAAAATCCAACAACGTATTACATCATTTTATTTATGGGTTCTAATCATTTTTTTATTAAAAAGTCAAACTGTTTTCAGTAATCAAATAGTCGATCTAATGAACGCACTAAGAAATAAAACTACGGATGATGTTCGGTCGAAAATAAATTTAGGTTTGCTTGACGCTTTATTTTAAATAGAAAATTCTATTGTATTCATTTTTTTTTTAGCATCAGAATTTCGAGATGTTCTACAAACTATTCAAAAACATTACTATAACATAAGTGTTCGACGTTCGTATTTTGTTTTTGCGTTGAAATATTGAACTTGTTTTTGTTGTTGTTTTGATTTTGTTATTTAGCTTGTCTGCCTGGCTTTCATTTTTATAATGGTTCGTGTTATTATCTATCACCAATGACGTCAACATGGAAATCGGCATCCAGAAGTTGTTCGAAAATACGTAACTCGTCTTTAGTTACATTAACAACGAAGGATGAATTTGATTTTGTCGTGAATACAGTACTAAAACCGTCCGATGTTAAGCAAGCATTTGTTGGTTTATTATATTCGACTAACGAACGTAAATGGTACTGGCTCGACGGACGAACATTGCATGATAAAACATTTGGACATTTATTACATGAATATAGACGAGAGACATCACATTGTGGAATAATTAATATTGTGAGTAAAATTGAAGTTGCCTTTGAAGGAAGAAATTGTGAAACCGATGACGCACGATATGTTTGTAAATATGGTAAGAAATACTAATTGTCGTTAGCTAGAGTTTTTGTTATGTCAAGTTGTTTTCTCATGTTTTTTTGTTGAGTCACTACTTGAATGAAAATCGCACCAGAAGAACATTTCATTTAATTTGAGAAGGGTGGGGAGTGTTTTGAGCACCGAAGGAGAGGTGAAATGAGCACCAAATTTATCTAAGTGAAATAAGAAAATAAATTATGTCATTGGACAAAACAATGTGAAGAACAGAAAAATAGTAATAAATAAATAAATAAATATTATGGGAACATGATTATTACAAAAACGAGTTTATGATAACAGAGCAGTTGGAACTTTTTTCAACTTGTAATAAGGATGTAAGTTGTGTATCTTTTAATAATTGTTTCGTTGTAAACAATAAAAAAATATCATTGATATCATTAATATAGTAATAAGGTACAGATGTCTAATGGATTGAGTTTTCATCATATTTCCGATTAATACACCATTGATTAAAATCATAAACCGAAAATATTTCAGGATTATTTTTTCGTCGAGCATAGTTAATTAAATTCGATAATTGATTAGTTGGCATTGAAGCTGTTGGATCGTTCACAAATAATAAATTTTTAATTTGAACTTCTGTAAGATTGCATTGAACGTAGTTTGAAACTAATTCACGTACAGGTGATGGTGCACGAGTTGTTGTATTACGCTGTTCATGGCAATGTACATTTTTATACATTAATTTAATTTCTGTTAGGTGATTGTTATCAACATAAACTTGTATTTCGATTTTGCATAATGGATATTTTCGATAATTGCTGCATAGATAAGAATATTTAGTGGAGCTCGATAAATCAGACATTCGATATTTTGATACATTATGCTCCTTTAGAATAACATCAGCTTCGTCTAATGTTTTGACGATTTTTAAAATCTGATATTCTTTACTTGACATATTTTTTCTACTAACTTTTATTTTTTTACACTTCTTTTATATACAAATCATTACTCCAATTAATTAGATTATTTATGAATTGGCATTGGATTAATCAATATGAGTAGAGCTAACCATAATTTAATAGCAAAAATACCTATTAACTATAATCTTAATTCGTTTAAAGCTTAATTGGTATATTTTGTACTGTTCTTTTCAGTTGGTGCTCATTTCACCTTTTTTTCGGTGCTCAAAACACATTTCTTCCATTTGAGAATTCTTTTTTATTAATGAGACGTGGATCTTTACGGGTGGGTGATGTGATGTGTTTACATCAGAGAAAGAAATTTAAGTTTGATACTTCTCGTTAGCTGACATTTACTGCTTCTTGTAGAGAGACACTCCAGGGAATTGTCGACGCTATTGATAGCAACAGAAGAAAAAAACACGTGAACTGTAAACAAGGTAGAAGTGGCCATTAGATTAGACGAGTGAATGTTCAATGAAAAATGTTTTGTTCTTGAAAGCCCATCGATACCAACAATGAGAACCCGACGAAAGGGCATTTTATGAAGCAGGATATACCCATAATTGGTGTTCTTTTATCCGATACTTAATTTAATCTAAGCTCACTGTGTAATGAAAATAGGATGTTTGTCATAAGAAATCTATCAAGTTTTTAGATATGCCATTCGGCTGTCATTCGACAGCTATGTATGGAGAAAATTGAGTCAGTAATCACAAATAGATTTGATAGATTAGTAATAAAAAAAAAACTGAGCAATACTTATTGTAAGAGGTCGATGGTAATCTCTACTTTAGAAAGGCTCATTTCTGGACTGAAAAGAACAAGTGCTAATACGACAGACAGGCTAAATATTTTTCATGGTTCAAGCTCTTGCTCGTTCTACACGAGCGGTCAAGCAAGAATAGTAAAAGTTCAATAGGGTTTGGTCCGATGAAGTTTTGAAGCTGAGTCTTTTTTTTGCCTTACTGTAAGATCTCTGCCGGAAGTTTGTTGGAAAATTAACTTCCAATAATCGATGGAGATAAACGTGTTTAGGCTTGAACTAGTCTCCCTAAGGCATCGTTATAGATCTAACACAAGCTTCAATCGAAGTTTCGAATTTCGATCGATCCTTACTGCTCGATTAGATCTGTTATTATCTTATCTTTGCAAAAAGAATTGAATTATACGCTAATTCTTCAATAAGAATCTATCGCGTGGAAAGAGTTGATTTGGTTAAAACTGATAATTATTTTTAGTTCAAAATTATTGTTACGGAAAAAATCTATGTAGTGGTCGCGGTGAATGTATGAGTATGGGTATGGAATATAAATGCCGATGTAATTTTCTATATCGTGGCAAAAAATGTGAATCATGTAAATTATTATTATAAAATAATTTGTTTTTTTAATAACGTTTTTTATTTTGCGTTGTAGTTAGTTCAAAAGGTTTGCAAACAATAGTCGCTTTTGTTCTTATTATTCTAATGGGATTAATTGGATGCTTTTTGAAGTTTGATATTTGCTCCCACTGCCAATTAAGAAACAGGTAGATGCTGATATTTATGTTAAATGGAAGAACTATTTTTATTCTTATTGTAGACGTCATTCGCTGGATGATTTTATTAATGAACATCAGACAATTTTAGGTAATAAAAAAAAATACTTGAGTTTTTTTGCTCTCTGTTCTATATATATATATATATCTTTAGACGCACACGAGAGAAAGAAATCTATGAGTCAATATTAACCTAACCGTCGATAATTTTTTGTATTTGATGTAGTGTTTTATAAATATTAATAAAAATAAAAGAATTTATCTTATACATATTTAAAATAGAATGATTCTATTGCTACTATTATAAATTCAACAATTTAGCTAAATTTAAAACTACTCGCTATAGGTAGGAAGATCAAATAGGAGATGAGAGTTGGCTAGATTTTTTTTTNTTTTTTTTTGTTGCAAATAAACATATATTAATGTGTTCTTATTTGTTATTAAAACATTTGAACAATGTGTGTACGTGATATTTAGCTCTCCAACGGTGAACAACGTCCTACTTTAATTTATACGGGAGGATAGCTAAAAATAGAAACTAGCAAATATAATTTTTCAGGAAGAATCCTCTAGTCTAAGCATGCTTCCCTGTTTATGCTGCCAGTTAACCGAATGAAATCGATGTTAGCTTTTTCTTCTTTTTTTAGCACATAATTAGCATCAAGAGGATTAGAACCATTTTCCATCAATCTTTTTTTTGTCAGGCTTGTAGAGGAATAGTTGGCAAAAACATCAGATATATCATATTGATTTTCTAAGCATTCATCATTCATCATTATCAATATCTTATTTCATCATTGTCATTATGTAGAATTTCCCGTTATTGATTAGCCTTTTTTCTCTTTCGTGGTTTTGCTTTGTTAATTCACTATGAATCCAATACTTATTATTATGTTTATTGATAACAACAAATAGTTTGACAATAATGGACGAATGTCTGTTTTCCTTAGAATTAATCACAATGAGGATTGCCAGACAGTTACCATAGTCAGAAAATAAAATGGTTACTAGTAGAAAACAAATAAGCAAGAGAGGAACATTAGAAGTATTTGAAGAAGAGAGCAGCAGCCGGAAGACGAACGACAAAGAGAAAGAGAAACTGAACTCAATGAGTTTTCTCCTAAAAAATGAATGAACAAGAAAAAGGAAATATTCTTTTTTTTCCTCTCTCTCTCTCTCTCCATCTCCCTCCTAAACATTCTAATATTATCAATAACGTATACGTGCTCAATTGATTTCAAGTATTTGACTATTTTTCAGTGGGTCTTAGTTGAAACAAGAAAGCCAAATACTTAGTAAGCCATACCACTGTTGTTCTTTGGTTTATTATCGAGGTAAGCACATGTTGTCAATATGATTATTTTAGTCTAGTCGGTATGTCTATTGTCAAATTCTGTTCTTTTCAGAAATCTACTTATTTCTATGCGCATTATGTATCATTTCTAATTTATCATCATGCTATCAGGCTATTTTTTATTGATAATCTATCGAGCTCATAAGATACGGAGAGACGCGAAATAACTAAAATGAGATCTATTATATATTTTTCTAATATTCGTTCGTTTGTGCGCAAATACAAATCCTTGGCAAGGCGACGAGTTTCAATGATGACAATATGTTATCGATTAAATGGCAGGAATATGAAGAGAGAAAAAGAAGAAGATAGAAAGAAATAGTTGATGCAAAAGAAAGATTACGGCTCGACTAAAGCAATATATTAATGGGCCACAGCATCTTATCCAAGGCGTTTGGATGTATAGAACATGAAAGAACAAAACAACACAGCAAAAAACTCAATATAGATAAGTAGACAGGCGACAGGCAAAGGGACAGAGCATTATGAGACAATCTACATTTAGTGCATAGAAAAAAAAAACTATATTTATCTTTTTTTTCCTAGATGAATACCACAGTAATATGACAATTAGGGGACTGATATTGACCTTGAAAATATTTTTCTTATGTGTGATAGACAGTTTATTTTTTTCTACGACTGATTGTCGAAACAATCAAACTTGAGACATAGCATAAGCACGCTATCATTCTGGTGCTTTTACAGTCTAAATTTTAGTTTTAGTAGTGAAACGAATTCGAGGCGACTAAGTCTTTTTATTTCTCGAATAGAAATAATACGCAAAGCTATATATAACAACCACTATGGGCAATAATTCGGGATCATCTACGGCAACAAATCTAATTGTAACGCCTAGCCAGGTACAAATTGATGCTCAAGTTAGTGCTTTTCTCGAACGTGCTAAAGAAGAATTCGAATCGAAATATACACAACCATCGAAGCAAACAGCAAAATTAGAAGACTTTAAATTGCAGCGTACTGTCGGCACGGGCTCGTTTGGTCGTGTTATGATTGTACAACGGGGCAATCAAGCATTAGCATTAAAAGTAATGGAAAAACAAACAATTGTTAAATTAAAACAAGTTGAACATACCGTGTCCGAAAAGAGAATTTTACAAGCTATCAAATTTCCATTTCTCGTTAATTTAGTTTATTCATTCAAAGATAATTCACATCTTTATATTGCATTAGAATTTGCTAGTGGTGGTGAAATGTTTACACATCTACGGTAAAAGATTTTCGGTGACATTTGCTGTTCTTATTGATTTCTTATGAGTAGAAGTGTAGGCAAATATCCAGAAGATCAAACACGTTTTTATGCCGCTCAAGTAACATTAGCGTTCGAATATTTACATTATTTAAGTTAGTTTTGTTTTTTCAAACATTTTATTTCTTTTTGATTGTTTTTCTCTTTTATTTAGACATACTTTATAGAGATTTAAAACCAGAAAATATACTTTTCTCAGCTGATGGATATTTGAAAATAACTGATTTCGGTTTTGCTAAAGTCGTTCGAGATCGAACATATACATTATGTGGTACACCCGAGGTAAATATAACTGTCAGTAACATTAATTTCACATCATAACTATAATCTTCTAATCTATTCTGAAAAGTTTTTATTCGCTTGAGCGCATTGATGCTTATCAGGAATGAAGCATTTTAATGAGATTGAAAACTTTTTCTGTGTTTGTTTTTGTTTCAAGAACGATATGATCATTAGCTGAATTACTTATAAGCTGATTTAGTTCTTAAAATTCTGGAAACCCTGAAGTTTCCTGCTAGAGAAAAAAAAGTCGAGATCATAACAATTTCATTTGCTGTTCGTACAGACATTGAACTTAAAAAAAAAGCTATAATCATTGTTTAATCAGTTCTTTTCTATTTAGTATATCGCTCCGGAGATTATTTTATCGCGTGGTTACAATAAGAGTGTTGATTATTGGGCATTGGGTGTATTAATTTATGAAATGGCTGCTGTAAGATATTTAAAAATTTATGTTGTTCTTTTTCTTTTTTATTCTGTTTTCTTCTATTTCTATAAAAGGGTTTTCCTCCATTCTATGCTGATCAACCAATACAAATTTACGAAAAAATTGTACAAGGAAAATTTAAATTTCCATCCCATTTTTCTGCTGAGCTCAAAGATTTAATTCGTAATTTACTTCAAACAGATTTAACAAAGCGTTATGGAAATTTAAAAAATGGTACAAAAGACATTAAATATCAGAAATGGTTTGCAACAACGAATTGGATTGCTATATTTGAAAAACGCGTTAAACCAGTGCACGTACCTAAAGCCGACAGGGACCATTTTGAAAAATACGACGAAAAACCATTGTCGAATTCTGCGACTGAACTTTATCCATCGGAATTCGAAAATTTCTAAATATAACAGAAAAAACAATGTGCAAATATTTATATCGCTAGTTTTTTGTAAATTGTCAATGTTGCTCTTGCCTAATATTTCAAAACAAAAACAAATTGTGAAAAACAAAATTCACTAGTTTTTGCTTTATGCTTTGCTCAAATCTCATGTGATCGATTTGAAAACAAGTGTTTATTTATTGTCTTAACAGATTCACCGTTATCAAAGGTCTATTTAAATAATATTAAAAATTTTTATCAACAAAAAGAAAACGTCCTTATTAGCCTTTTGATCATGCGAATCGACGGTTCCGACACTTGATTTATATATTTTTAGTGTACTTATGATTTTGAAATCAGTCAATAAAAAAGGATATTTCTATATTAGTTGAGACATGAAAAACAAAATGAAATTTATTTTCTCCACCATCGAAATGCCTTGATTTATCTCTAATTCAGAACATCTTTCTCTACTGTTTTGTTATTATTATTGTTGCATACGAGTGTTGTTTATTCGTTCGTTTAGTAAATTGATTGTAGATTATTTTAGATATTCTCGTCTAGCATGATAATATTCTAAGAAGGACTTATCCATAACTAGAATATAGAAAAAAAAATACACTATTTCTTTAGTTTGCTGTTGCGTATTAGCTTGACGGTTTTATTTCTATGTGATATAGGATGCGTCAATTTTTTTTCACAAGGGAGTTGTCAGTGAATACGTTTTTGAGCTAAAACTAGTTACCGGAAATATCCTCTTGTGGTCTTATTTATTGTTAACACTAGAGATATGAAACCCTTAGCATTTGTAGTAACTCAAAAATATCTTAGACCAACGAGTACTACTTCGGTCTTGATCACACTTGAATTGAAGGCAAGCAGAAGACTAGGGTCTGTTCAACTTATTATTATGTATAATATGCACGGTTTAATGAAACTCGATCAAATCGATAGGGTGACTAGCCGTATTAAAAGAATATATAATGATATTTTTGTCGGCTAATAACCCTCTTTCGTTCTCAAGTTACAGTATTAACAGCAAGAATTGATTGACATAGATAATAAAACTTCTTTAACTTGAGAGAACAAGACTGTCTTGATATAACTGATTAGTCTGAATTGCTTTGATAGTGTAAGAGACATTTGTATCTCAAACAGTTAATATCGTGTGTGCTTTTTTTTGTATTTATCTAACTTCATTAGTTTGTTTCTTTTTCTCGCTATTCTGTAACATTTTCGATTGATAAAAAAAGGTCATCGCTGATGTTCTAAAAATAATTTTTAAACATTTTGCCTTGTACAACGTACTCGAACCGTATAATAATACTATTTAAAATACGTTATTATCATATATCGCAACGCTTGTCAGGATTCCAGCGAAAAAATTCTTTGCAAAGAACGTCCCCCTCGAGATTTATCAGGACACTGCGATGTATGGTTATAACCCAACCGTATGAAGGCTATATTTCTATTTATAGTATTGACATTTTTACCAATTCATTGTTAACTGCATACCATTATAAAATACTCTATCATGTCGAATAGAGTTATGCATAAGAATACTTTTTATCTTAGCGAAAACAAGGCTTGAATATTTGTTTTATAACGAGCGAGATGAGAAAATAATAATTCATATCCTACAATGCAGAGAAGCAAACCAAATCTATTTATAATTATGTAATTCCACTGAATAAACAAAAACAAACGAGAAGTTTGGCATTGATAAGAAAAACAGAGTTCTGAGTAAATTGTGGCCAGAAGAACAAACTATCAACATAAGATCATTGGTACGATCGACATAGCACGTTACTGAGAATAACGAGCTATGATTTGTAAGAATTTGCCATTTGTTGTTACTATGAAAACATGTTTTCATATCGAACGGCACACCTGATTGATGCGCCTGACAAATTTATACTCAAAATATAGGAAAAAAATGATAATTTCGAATTTGATCAACACGAGTTCTTAGTATTTTTGTTTCACGCTGTAATTTTCAGTAAGTTAACAGTACATTTTTCTTGAAGAGAACTGGGCAAGTTTTAGAACAGAAATATCGTTATCTTAAAATGTCTAAGCACTGCCCTATAGATATTCAGCTTACACATGACAACTAATCAATTCCGGAGGATTAAAAACAGATCATGGGTCAAAAATGCATGTTGTCTTTAGCGAAAAATACATTTTGTGACATAATCCAATGGTACATTCTATTACGAAACGAATAAAAGTAAACAACATGAATACGAGCTAATATAAGTATAGATACATTCTGAACCAATAGTATCTTTTTCCTGGCGAATGATATGTCAACTTTGATGCGAAACTTTTCATCTATTCAAACAATGTAGACTTTAAAGCGTATGTCAAGCGTAAAAAAGTGCCAAGCATGAAATGCCTTAACGATTTCCCATGGAACCTTAATTATGTACGGCATATTCTCTGCAGCTAATGATTTCCTTTTAGATACAATTAAAATAAAACATATTTATCATGCTAATTTTCTTTCCATTAGCATAAGCAAACCCAATTTTGTTTTGTTCGTTTAGAACTGTGTTAACACGCACACATTTATATCTGTCCAGAAAAAAAAAGAAAGCATCGTACAAAGTACGAACAAAACAAACACGATTAGAAAAACGATCTATGTTGATCCTCTTGTTGTTTGTAATGGTTTATAATGTTGAATTCCTTGTAGAAAAATATCTTTCACTGATTGTATGGTTTCATTATATAATTTTAAATCTTCCTCTTTGGCGTCTAACATTGATTTCATTGCGTTTTTGAGCGCATCATTTTCTTCGGCTTTAAGACTTAAACGCATTTCGAGCTCCTCGATTGTTTCACGACTGTCCGACATCATCGATACTGATTTGGGTAATGAAGGAACTGTTCCACGTCCTTTTACTACGAGAAAAGAAAGTGAGTTTTTTTAGAAATTATTTTCAATTGTAAAAGAAAATTCTATTTACCTGTTCGATTTTTTACATTATTTAAATCGAGTTTGACTTTGTCCATGTCTTTTTCTAGACGAACATTTACTTTACGTTGTTCGATGAGTTTATTTTCTCGATCGACAATTTGTGAATTTGCATTATCAAGGCGTTTTTGTAATGTTTGAATAAAATCAACAAGACGATTTCGTTCAACTTCGAGAGCAGAATTTATACATTTGAGATCGTTATCCTCCTAAAAAAAACAAAATGAAAACACTATCGACGATTTTTTTTTCTTCTATGTCTTACAGAGGTTCGTTTGGCATTGGCGGCACTTGGTGGTCGACTGCTGGATGTATTTGTAAAACCGTTCTTTTCGAGACGATTAAGAACTGGATCTGTTGTTGAATGTTTTAAAGCAGTTAATTGCATGGGCGCTAGAGTAACACTTTGCATTGGCGTATGTCGACTTGTTATGTTGACGAATGCGAGAGATTCGTCGGGTTTAACAAATGTTGAAGATATTTCCGTGTCATCTTTTTCATACTGAAGTAGAAATACAAGATTTTTTACTGGAAAATCTGATATTGGTTTTATTTGGCGAATGTGGCGAAGGACCGAGAGCTTGTAGTGATATATTTTAGAATGGATCTGACCTCGGACAGAAATTAGACGAAAAATTCAAAGTGAAAGTTTTCATGGAAAGGAATTCTTTACTATTTTTGTTTGTCTTATATCGATGAAAGTGAAGCCAATAAGGAAAAATGCTTGAAAATTTTTGATGCATTATCAACATATATTTTTGACTTGTTCGATGATAATTTTCCACAAATTCTACTTAGATAAAATTCATTTTCTTCAAGAAAAAATGTTTTTCTTAATGAAAATGACTTTCCGGGTATATCTAACGCAGAGAATGACATGTCTATTTGTGGCATCGAAGCTTATCCAACGAGCCCTATATCAAGAGTGATAATCAAACGCCATTGGAATAAATAGTTACTTTAATATTCATAATAAAAAAAAGTATCTTCATGTCTTACATCAATTCTATTTTCATCCAAGTGCATTTCAAGTTCTCTAAGTTTTGTTTCTTTTTGATCGAGCACAAGTTGCAATTGTTTAATCATATTTGTTTGTTTCATTTGATCTAATTTTTGTGTTTGCTCTAATTCTGCATTCATTTTACTTTTCATATCTAAATCCTTTTGTAATTGTTCATGTGTTACTTTCATTTGTTGTTGTTGTTTAAGCAGAACTGCAACAAGTTCATCGTCGTGTTTGCTTTTTTCTAATGATGCTCTTAATTGTTCACGTAATGTTTTAACTTCATTCGATAGAATCGTATTACGAGTTTTCGATTGTTCGAATTTATCTTTTAACGCTTGTTGCTCATTGCGTATCGATTGAATTTCTTGTTTTTGTTGTTCAAATAAATCTTTACGATCACGTTCAATACGACGTATATCATCGCGATGACGTTGTTGAGCAACAGACATTGTGTCATCGTATTTGGAACCTAAAGAATTGCCATCCCAATCCTCATTGAAACCATTCGTAGAAATCATATTTGTTCGTGCTTTTAATTCATTAACCTAAATTCAATAACATTTTGTTTTTCGTGGAAAGAAATTTATTTCAGCTAAGCAAAAATTACTTTATCTTGTAAAGCAAGGATTTGTTGTTGACGACCACGCCAATTAACTGTACCATTTAATATAGCTTGAATATTTACACTATCACCAACTTCTTTTTCCAAAGCCTATTGACAAAACAAAAATGAGATCCGGTTTTACTTGTGATTATTGTCGAAGACTAAGAGGATATTTGAGCTCCACTGCCTTAAGTTAGTTTTATAAAAATCACGAATGAAGGTTGAGGTTAAAGATAGCTCGGATAAGACTTATGAGCTTGAGCTGTATTTAACTTCTTCTAGTCTCCATAGGATCTAGTTAATAAGATAAAACTAGGCACGCGCGATGTGCATTTACTGAACACCGCTAGACGCCGGCAACGACGATCAGTGTGTACTGATGGGTTCAGCGTCACTGATTACTGGTACGTCAGGCACACTGACATCTCTTAATCAATTGTTACATAATACTGCAAGACATGTGCTTTAAATAAATAAACAAAGAATGATCATAAGCTAGATTCATGTATTTGTCAGGAAAATTAATAGTTCGAGTTTTAGGAACGTGAAGAAAATGAATATATCTTCGTCGAAGAATTAGATAAATAAGTTATAAGTGAAAATCGTCGACAAAAAAGCACGCATCTAGTTTATGACCAACCTTTGTTTGTCTAAAGCACATGTCTTGCAGTATTATGTAACAATTAATTAAGAGATATCAGTGAAGTCAGTGTGATCAATATTTCAGTGATCAGTGGCGCTGAACCCATCAGTGCGCATTGAGCGTCACTCTCGGTGACAAAAGTGACGATTTTTTCGGTATTGTCACTAACGCCGCCCGTCCCGAAATAAAACTGATGAGATTGACGTTACAGTACAACTCAGAAAATGAATTATTATTTAGCAGCAGAGATTCGCAGGGAACTCCGCGACTCGATCATGGCTCGGGTTTCTATTTCGCAGTAAAAAATTCAGAAGATTCGTTCTATTATTTATTGTGAATCCAATATAAGGTAGACTAGTTGATTAAGATTTTATTTTCGTTACCTTTTGTGTTTTTTTCAATTCCTGTTTTGTAATATCGAGTTGAGATTTGGCTTCTGTGTGGCGTGCTTGTAAGTCTTTGACTTTATCACGTAATTCTTTCAGTTCTTTTTCTGCTTTATTCTACGAGCAGAAAATAAAACCTTATCTTTTCAAAACTCAACTTACTTCATCAACAACGACTGAAGTTCGTTGTATATCACCTTGTGTTTTGTTATTCTAATAGAAAAACAAAATGTATTCATTAAATAAAATTCATAAATATATTTTTTGTTTACTATTGATTCGAGTTCTTTACATTTGATGGATAACTTTTTTAACTTTGCTCGTTCACTTTCTAACTCAGAAGATAATTCTCGATTCTTCTTCGATAATTCAACAACTTTTGTTGCTATTGCATCACCACCCACTGTATTCGTGCCTGAAATCATGCAAGGTTTTCGAGATTAAATCAAAGAATAACCATAGGCACTTACTTTACCTATAAATGCTTGGCGTTCTTCTTCTTGAATACGACGTAAATAACCGACTTCATAATCTTTTTCAGCTAACAATTTTCGAAGACGACCATTTTCATCACGTAATTCCTATGATAAATTGATATTAAACTTCTAAGAATAAAAACAAATTTCTTACTCGAATTTGTTCATTTAAACTTTCCTGTTGACTAGCAATAACCGATGCGATGAGATTATTATTCTGAAGAAATAAAAATCATTGAAAATCTGAATAATTTGAACATACGAACCTCTTCAATTGGAAATGGACCAGAGTCCACTTCAAGATTCATTGAAACACTAGCCTAAATATATTTACAAAAAAAACAAAAACATAATCCATTGATCACTCTAATTCAATAATTTAAACTAACATCAACTGTAGACACTTTTTTCTTAGTCGATTTTTCTTTTAATTGATTCAATCGTTCTTTTTGTTGTTTTTGTAAGGCGGAAAATTGTTCGCGAACTATATCTTCACCACTCATTTTTTGTTTTCTCCTTATTACATCTCAATTGAAATGTCTACTCTTGCTTTTCTTTTCCTTCTCCATTGATGCGTCATGGCGCCATGGTAACAATCCTCTATAACATAAAAGTGATTATTTTTCCTTTCTTTCCTATACATCTATGCATTGAAACGACAAATCGAATAAAAGTCAGGTTAATGGCTGCTCTAATAAAGTCACACAATGAAGATTTGTATCCGTCAGTTATAGAAACAAACGAAAATCGTTTAAAACGATGATAAATAATACGTCGGCTTTTCAAGATGCTCTTGCGCGTGCTCGACAAGTAGCACAAAAGATAACAGCAGCAGCACCGAATGCACTTGTAACTTCATCATTAAAACGACCGAATAATGATGATGATTTTTCTAATAAACGTCCAGCATTTACTTCACCAACACAGTCAAACGATATTCCGCCACCTGTTCTACGTGCTCAACTTGTTGCCCAACAAATAAATTCTCAACTAGGTGTTAAATCATCGCCAGCCGATCTATCGTCATTTCCATTATCCAATCAATCAACATTTCAAGAAGATTATAAAATTCCAGATAAATTTGTTGGCCTAATTATCGGTAAAGGAGGTGAACAAATTATTCGACTTCAAGCCGAAAGTAGCTGTAAAGTTCAAATATGTCAAACACGACCTGATCCTGTACCTGGTGGTCCGAATCCACCTGATCGTTTAGCTAATCTATCCGGTTCAAGAGAGGCTATTGAACGTGCCAAACGTATTATGGATGATATAATAGCAAAAGGAAAAATGGCTGAAGGTGGTCCCATGGGTATGAATCCATATTCAATGGGTGGAACAAATATTAAATCCATCGATGTTATGTTGCCATCAGCTAAATGTGGATTAGTTATTGGTAAAGGTGGAGAAAATATAAAACGTGTATCAGAAGAATTTGGCGTGAAAATGTATGTCGCTCAGGACACAACCGAAATCGATGGTATTGAACATAAACCGTTAAAAATGACTGGAGAAGCTGATAAAGTCGAAGTAAATTACTAAGAGAAAATACATGATTGTTAGCATAAGAAATGCTTTTCTATTTCAGCGAGCAAAACAATATATACTTGATTCGCTAGCTAAATCTGGTGGTATACCAATGCCAAATCGTTTCAATTCGAATTCATCTAGTACAGCATCATTTAATGATTATGGTTCACGAGTAAGAATTTCTCTTCAATTTATGATGCGTAGAACGAGAGAGCAATACTTTATTTTTGTTGTGTTTTAGACTGGTGGTACACCAATGAGTGGTCCGTGTAATGAAGCTACTTATCACGCGCCTCATGATAAAGCCGGAATCATCATTGGCAAAGGTTTGTATAAAGTTATGTGTTTTATTTTATTTTTTAAATGCATTTTCACGTTGAATTTATAGGTGGTGAAAGTATCAAAGAAATAAATCGAAAATCAGGTGCTTTTGTTGAACTCGATAAAGCTTATACACCTGCTATTGGAAATTCATCAGATAGATTATTTAAATTACGTGGTACACCAGAACAAATTGTTCAAGCACAACAATTAATGTATGAAAAAATTATTAATAGTCCCGGTGGTCCCGGTGATATGCTAACGCCTTCACAATTTCAACAGCAATTCAATTTACCATTACTTGGATCTAGTGTAGCTGATTCATGGAGTGGAAACAATGACCCTTATGCAAATGATAGTGGAGCAGCTGCAAGTGATCCTTACAGTCAATGGGCTAGTGCCTATGGACAATGGCCTACAAGTAAGAACAATTTAACGTGATTTTACCAAACAAAAGAAGAAGAAAAAAAAACATTTTTCTTTAAATAGTGAATCCTTATGACAATAGTACATCAAATAATAATTCCTCGTCTAGTACAGATGCATCGGCTATGTCACAGATGGATCCAGCTTGGGTAGCTTATTATCAATCGATGAGTTATTATAATATGATGCAAGCAAGTATGACCGGAACGACGTCGTCAGCTGCAGCAACAAGTACAACAACAGCAAAAGCAACAGACTCAACAGCTACAAGTTCAACAACAGCTGGTATATATTTGTTTAATTTCACTATTTTGTTTTAAAACCAAGAATTTATTCTAGCAGTCAACGCAACGACGGGACAACCTGACTATAGCCAGCAATGGATTGAATATTATCGATCAGTCGGACAGAATGACATTGCCGATCAAATTGTGCAACAAATGAAAGAGGTAATTAAATTACTTCAGGTTGCCTGTTAGATTCGATCGCTCATCGAGTTTCTCTCTAAAAACCTACTTGCTTCTACTTATTCTTAATACTAATGCTACTATTTTTAGTCCGGTTCAAACTCAGCAACGGGATCCAATAGCAGCAGTTCAACGGCTGCGGCACAAGCTGCTGCCGCCGCTGCAATGATGATGTCAGCTAGTAATCCGTGGGCAGCTTATGCACAACAATGGAATGGTGGTGCAAATGGTGCCGGTTCAACAGCAGCAAATACTACCAATGGTAGCAGTTCATCAACTGCACCCTCGTCTTAAGGTAAGCACAAGCATAGAAAGAAAAGAAGCTTTGTTTTTATTTTGAAACAAAAAAAAAGAAGGAACCTAATAAAAAAAAAGTCCATGATGTTTTGTAAGTCATCAATGGAATAGAAGAACATTTTTTTTTCTTTTTCTTTTTTTTATCATTATTTATAGGCATGATTGATTTATTCTTCTCTTCGTCTTGTTCTAATGTTATATGTACAGAGAACAACGAAAAATGATTACGTATTATCTATGTCTATGTGTTTTCCTTAGAAGACAATGATTGTTTTTTGTTTTGTCTCTTTACAAACCATACAAATGTCGACGATATACACGAAATCTCGTCTGTCTCATCAATTGTTATTTGTGTTTGTTTATTTCATTCTTTTTCTCTTCAAAATTTATTTGTATAATTCTCTACATGATTTATTTTTATGATGATTTTAGTCGCGGATGATGAAATCATTTCGGATGGGCAAAGAGTGTCCTTCGGCTTTCTTTGTTTTTAGCATGCTAGTATTTGCTAAATAGGATATATAGTTCATTCCGTAAGTATACTCAATAGGAAAATTTAGTTGAACGGATTTGGTACTATGAAATGAATCTTGTACGAAAGAGAAAGGACACGTGTTCGAGCCTATCTATACGAACTATCATCATCATATTGGTCAAAGATGAAGTGGAAGGGCCGACTGATGCTCTTGATTGACAAACAATTCCGAATAGACTGAGACTTTTGTGATGTTTGATTGAATAGATTTTATTTGAATAATTATTATTATTGATATCGTAGGAATATATTTCAGGCATTTGCAATCATTCAAGATGGCGAACAATGATATTGTTTTCGATAATAGTTGAATTTTTAGATATCAAGATAATGGATATTTTTGTATCCGCTATGTTCTAATTAGTTTCATGATTTTTTAAATGTTTTTAGGGCAAAATTGATGACTACATAAAGGGAGAATAAATGCATTAATACCCAATCGGGTTTTTCGTACAGAATGAAAATATATAAAAAAATCAATTCTCGTTTAACGATAATATTAAGTAGCATAGATAACGCTAATAGTTACTAGTAAATCGTCGTATCTGATGCATCGGATATTTCTTTGGACATGATTCATCAAATTTTATTGTTATTGTTTTATATTCAATAAAATCATTGTATACAAATAGACATAAATAAATATTTACTTCTACAATGATTAGGGAAATATATTACGTTGTAGTTTTAAATCGACTCTTGTTATATTAGCGGTTACTTTACCATGGAATATCATCATATTTTAAAGTCAAAAATATATCTATTTCGCCGTGTAGCCATTCTGATACAGGTGTAAGATAATGAAGAATAAAATCTAATTGTAACAGTTGTGTGGAAAACACATGGATTCTACTCGTAAGATCAAGATAATTTATTCATAGAGCTCGGTTTAAGAACTATCCAAATCGAACAAGGATGCAGTCGTAAAGTTTCTTTATTGGTTGAATATTTTTGAAAATAGTTAGATTGATATTTAAAGGTAAAGTGAGGGTTGACGAAGAGGCATTCACGCAGGATCCGATTGGCAAATCACTTGTAAAAGAAACGTTCCGTAGAAAGTAATTGGATTTCTTTTAGCAGATTAGTCGACGATGCGAAGTCGATCACCACTCATCGAAAAGCCAAAATGAAACATCCACGGAAATGGGCATTTCTCAAGTTCGATTTGCAATTCATATTGTTTATTCGAACGATGATTTCGCATATGAATATGTCGACGATAACAGTCCAACTCAAGCTCAACTATGTCATTAGTTTGAAAATCACTGACGTAGTCATTATGGTTAATTAAAGCTTGCCCACTTTTATATACTGTATTGTTCGCTCCAGCTGTCCATCCATATGACGACGCCACAGTAAGATTATTAACATTTAGTGGTGCCGATTTCGAGTTGACACCGAAAAACATGAGACCATTAGCATATTGCTCGATTTTCAGCCGGATATTGTGTATACCACCAGAATATTCTCCTTTGCATCGAACTTGTGAATTCAAAAGGCTCCTGTTGTTACTAGTATTGTTTTGAAAAGCCAAACCTCCTTCATTTATCCCTGGGTAACCAGCAACTTGCTCAAATTTTTTCCCAAGGGTCTCCAAATCTTTCACTAGGATTTTTGCAATAAAGTTTTCTGGTGCCTCTTCTATAGCAACAGAAGATGGCGATAAAAAATTCTCCTTGAGCTGCTCGAGTTGCAGTTTCCATCTTTTTATATCTCGTTCATCGTATGTCTTCCTTTTGTTCCTGCTTTAATCGATCAGTCATCTCACGAAAACGGGTCAAAATCTGTTTTTAGGGATGTAACAATACCATTTAGAGACCCCTAAAGAGGGCCAATTTTCATAATGAAGATCTACCAACACCAACCAATATTTTGTGTCACTTCTAACCAACAAACTTAGCTCTACCTGATAGGAGAATAAAAAATACCAATACCAACAGAAAATATCCCCAGTATTGGTGAGTATTGGTNACCAATACTCACCAATACTGGGGATATTTTCTGTTGGTATTGGTATTTTTTATTCTCCTATCAGGTAGAGCTAAGTTTGTTGGTTAGAAGTGACACAAAATATTGGTTGGTATTGGTAGATCTTCATTATGAAAATTGGCCCTCTTTAGGGGTCTCCAAATGGTATTGTTACATCCCTATCTGTTTTGTATTCATTATTGCCTGATTTTCAATCAGACAACGAGCTTCTTCTGCTGCCTGTTTAATCTTGTTTTTCGATTCTTTTTCCCAAGCATTAATTCGACTTATGAGCACATGAGTACGTGGATCGGCTGTTGATTGATTCAGTGTTTGTTGAAACAGATCATGTTCAACTGTGATTTCTTCTAATTGTTTGCTTAGTTGGTTTCGGTGCTCATTTAAATCAGTGCGACAGAACAGTTTCAGGCGTCCTTCACATCGTACAATGCCAATAGGTTTTGCACATGTTGTACACGGCAATTTCATGCCCGAGGAAGGCCGCTGATTAGTAGCTTGTGACGCAGTTGCCATCTATTCTTGCTTCTAACTGTTTTAGTAATACTGTATTTTTTGAAAATAGACGAATCGTGAGTGTTGCCTATTTTTCTTATAATGCATTTGATTGCACCATTATTGTTGGTAGAAGAAAAGGAAAAAAGGGTGCTGTTACGAAGCACTACGTAACTTTTTTTTCCAACATAGAAAAGAGCAAATGATTTTTTTTCTGCCACTTTGCTTTATTGACCAACCAAAACTTTCCTATAAGACTAACATAAGAAAGAAGTTCCAACTAATTTCAATTCGATCGTACAAATTTCTGAACTTGATAGAATCCGATGCAAAGTATTCACCATTTTTGTTTTCTACACTAAATCGCAGTTACTTGCCTTACCTGTAGCTAAAACGTCAATTGATAAACCTAGAAACCTCAATAAAAACTCTATCTCAGTAAGAAAGCTATCCATAATATTCTTGATTTCGTTTTTGAAATTTCACAATTCATTCATACTACCATTTGAAGAAATAAACGTCTCTAAAAGAATGCAACTATTTTTGAAAATCCCTATTTCGAATCTGTCTTTTGCACAAATTCGAAATAAACGAATCTATCTTGAATACATCTCGATAGATACTAGTGTATATATATATATATAGTTGATTCTATATCAACACAAGTACAGTTTCTAAATACCATTACGACTGCAATTGTCATTTCAATGACACCGACACCAATCTATATTACTCAAAAGGTCTAGGGCCTGAAGAAAAGAAAAAGAATGCAATAGTATGTCAAATTCAAGGCCATCGATGATTCAATCAAAGCGAAAAAACCCCAATTGTCATTCTTCAAGTAATAACTGATAAAGGTTGTCACGGTATGAATAATAAGTAGACATGATTCGCAATGTTTACTAATTTCTGTCATAGCAAGGATAGAGTCAAAATGATAATTTTCAATGATTCTGTAATGTGACATTTGGAGAAAAAGAAGAAAAAATGAAGAACTCAAATAAGTGAGATTTCTCGCGCTGTCTGGAATAGAAGACGAATGGAAGTCGTTGCTGAGTGAAGGTTGTTGCGTGCGGTGTATTCATATCGGTTAAGAATATTTTTTCACTTGCCTTTGCCCTTTTACAAAATTCTAGGAAATTATTTTTGTAAAATGTTTGTTTACTAACTCCATTAATACGTCTCGTCTTTAGGTCAATTAATCAATAGCAGAACATTTTATAGCGATAGAATTTCTTCTAGAAAATCATTTTCAGTTTGAGCTAAGGTAACATGCAGAGCGTTGAGAAAATTATATTTAAACTTGTGCTCATTTATCGTTCTATATAATAGAATACTCTGAAGGCATATTTGTATATATCATGTATGAAGTTAGTTATTAATTTATCTATGTTGACTCATTGGTGTGCTCGAATGTGGTACTTCCTTGTAGTCAAAATATTTTTCGTTTGCACCACGTGCCGCTGTTCTTACCGAATCGTGCATGAGGTCGATAATGTAAAATTAGGAAGAAGAGAAAGAAAAACAAGTAAGAACATATTATTTTGCAACGACAGGGATAGAAAAAATTACACCCGATAAAAATATTATCAATATAACTAAAAATGATGTGCTTGTAATTTGCATCATTTATTTTTGTTTACTGATATTGGTGAGTTATATGTGATGATAATTGAATAGGGAAAAAAACCTATTCGACCGATGTATTATATAAAGAGAGGAAAATGAGTTAAGTTCACTGATAACGATTGTTAATGTTATGAGACGATCGTACATCAGTTGCTATCACAGGGTTTTTCGTACAGAAAAAAGTCCTACTATTTATATGAAATGTTATGTTTTCTGCTGCGTTATTTTTATCAGTAAATATTTTCATGAGTAAGAGAAAAGCAAAGTGTTTTTAGTGTGCAGACATCACTGTGGTTTATTTATTCGTCAGTTTAGATAGCATAACTTGTCGGACGGGAGTACTTTATTCCGTAGCGGTTCAGATAATATTGACTTGAGAAATAATTAGAATTGCGAATTTAATTAAGTTAGATATTTTAAAATAATGAACAATCTTTCGTTGAACCATACAAAGTCCCGAATACATCAATAATAATAATGAATGATTTATTTTGGCTGAAAATTTTCAAAAGACATCTCTTAGTATGTGTTAAATGTGAGAATAAAACTGATGAGTATTTTGTTTTGATCTTATCAGGCCAGTATTCATGTTTGTAGTAGTGAGCAAGTTCAATCGTAGCCTAATAATTATTGAATAGGATTCGATTTAGAAGATCTTTTTCTTTTATTTATAGAGAAATACATGTCAATCACATCGCCTTCAGTCCACGATAAAAATGGTAAGCGTTTTTTTTTCTTTTTATGTCTTATAGACTATGAGAAAAGGGTCCTTTTTATTTAATCATTTGAGTGGGACGATCTGATTTAGTAGATGTTGTTAAATAATAGTATTTTTACTATATTAGACAAACTGTGGTTGCAGTGTCAGTTTCATGATGACGAACAAACATCTATTAAAAAACCGGATGAGTTAGGAATCACTCGAAACGATTTTGCCCCAAGGAAAAATGAAGCGGTTGATGTATTGGATCGTATACAAGGTTCAATGTTTGGTTTAACTGTTGGCGATGCTCTTGGTGCTCATGTTGAATTCAGACCTTACAGTTTTATGGTTTCCAATCCAGTAAAGGATCTAGAAGGAGGAGGAACATGGGGTCTACAGCCTGGACAGGTAGGCAAATGCAATGCTATGATGTGCGTAACGATTTCTTTCTGTAGTTCACCGATGATACATCAATGGCAATTTGTTTAGCCAATTCACTGATTGCTTGCCGAGGTTTTGTTCCCTACGATCAATTAGTTCGCTACAAATGGTGGTATCGACATGGTTACATGTCATCGACTGGTCATTGCTTTGATATCGGTGCAGCTACTCGAGATTCTATTCAAGAATTTGAAAAGCGTCAAAAAAAGTTCGCACATGATAATGATATTCTTTTAGAGCACATAGACTCTGTGTCAGATCTTGATCTTCTTCGAGCATTCGACGTGAATTGTAGTAAAATTGGTGTGGCCGGCAATGGAGCCTTGATGCGTCTCGCACCTGTACCACTTTTCTTTTTTCGACGACCGGAAATGGCGGTTGAATATTCAGGTATTAGCGGCCAAATTACTCATGGAGATGAGAAAGCTTATGATGCATGTTGCTATTACGGAGCTCTAATTGTGGCTGCTCTTCAAGGCGCACAAAAAGATACTTTGATCAGCGATACATTTTACGAGAATCATCGTGATTGGTTCGGTGATCGTACTCTTCATCCTGAAGTTATGGCGATTGCTAAAGGATCATATAAAAGACCAGGTGGCTATCAAGATGGAATTCGAGGTAAAGGTTATATTATTAATGCTCTCGAGGCTGCGTTGTGGGCTTTTTGGAGTGACAAAGGTTCATTCGAAACCGGTGTTCTTAGCGCAGTTAATATTGGCGATGACACAGATACAACAGCAGCTATCTACGGTCAGTTAGCAGGTGCTCACTATGGTTACAAAAAGTTGCCAGATAAATGGCTACAGCGTGTCTATGCCAAAGACTTTATTATGTGTGTAAGTAGCTGGATCAATTACGAAGGGTATATATGGTTTATAAATCAGGCTACTCCAGACATGAAAGAATTAATCAATTCTGCGCGTCGTAATTCTATCCCTTCAAAATCAATTGTTTCGACCGTATCCACGAGTGACTCACTGCTACATATAAATATGCCATTGACAAAGGATACTGCATCGAATATTATTATACGCAAGGCAATTGATCCTCGAGGTAATATTGGAGATTTGTATGATGGATGGAACGATCGTATTTTAACATCATCGCATTTTAATTTAAGCGTAAATTCAGACAAATCCTATCCATCATTGATATGTAGAGTGATAAGTGGTGAAAAATTGGAAAATCAAAATATTCTTCGATTCATTAATTGCCCTATTGAATTTCGATTAAGTATTTTATCGAATTTAATTTTACCTTCGGGTATTACTTCAGTGGTCAATTATCCTTTTGTGATTGATGAATGCACTCGTATCTTCTATTATTCCAATCTTGTTCGAAAAAAAACATCACTTGGCGAGCACAGTATTCAAAAACAAGAGATAACTACAACGTCTGCCACGCATGTAATCGGCGCCATAGATTGTGGCATTGACGTTGTCGTTGTAATGCAATTACCGCCTGATGATCCGAAGACAATCGATGCTAACCTTAATCAAATATGTGAATGCTTGAAAAATAAGAACGAGTTGAATACTGATAAAAATGCACTGAATCGAATTCTTTCTACGCATGTCTATTCGAACAGATCTGATTTAGAGAAGCAGAAAACAGTATTTCATGTGTACAAAGAAATTCTCAACATCAAAAATCGTCATGGTACTAAGCAATGCTGCAACTACATTCTTTATCCAATCAATATATTTATTTCCCATCAAAATCAGCAGAACATCATATACACGCCGATTGAACCGAGTATTGCAAGAAGGGTTGAAGAGCATTGGCTTCGACTGTTGTCTATCGCGAAAATGCAGCAAACATTTCAAGAGAATACGAAATCGGATATTCCAAAAACCGATCTCAAGGAAAAGTTCGAAGATGTATGCAAGAAATTCTCAACATTAACAAAACAATACGATGAGGAAAAGGAGAAAAGCCGAGATTTAATTTCAAAAATCCGCCAGGGCAAAAAGCCGTCAGAAGCTCTAGAAAGTCACTTGATGATTAGGGAAGAAGAAACGAAATTGAAACACACTATTGATGATTTAAAACATGAACTAAGAACTTTGGAAGAGAAACAGAATTTTATCAAGGATTTAAAAGAAAAAGGATTCGATTATTTGGATGCTGCTAAATTTAATATAAAACAAGGCGACAATGACGACATGATCCAACGCAAACTTGTAACAAAACAACGACAACAGCGTCTAGTGTGCTCCAACGACAATTTGAATGAGACCAATTGGCCAGAGTTTCAAAATATATGCACACACATGATCAATGAACGCATGACAAACCCAAAATTGCATATCGTTTACGTTGATTTCACCTATTGTCCACTTCAGCTGGATATGTTTAAAATATTCCCTTCAACGAACTATAATTCGATTAGTAGTGTGCGAAATTCTTTCATAGACACACCAAAAAAAGGCGACTCTCAAATAGTGATGCCTTGCACCAAGAAGATGATCAATGTCGTCTTTGTTGGTAAATCAGGGGTTGGAAAATCGACACTAATTAATACAATCTCCAACTGTCTACAATACTCAGAACTTTCAGAAATTCGATCGAGGAGCAATGCTCTACGTGTACTTGTTTCGTTCACTGTTCGGATAGAAATTGATTTCGAACATCATATCATTCAACGCGGGGACAACGATCATAATGAAGATTATAATTGTTCTGATCAATCCAGAACTCAGCGTTGTAAATCATACACATTCAATCTTAAACATGGACAACGGTTACATATCATTGATACACCTGGCTTTTCTCATCTGCAAGATCAAGCGAGCAGGGATATAAATATGCAACATATGCTATCCTATATCTCGAACCTAACACACGTGAATGCTATCTGTGTTCTTATAGATTCAAAAGACTCAGAATTCACTATCTATCAGACTTATCTGAAACAGCTGTTGGATTTTATCGGAAAAGAAGCACATGAGAAACTTGTCTTTTGTTTTACTAAATCTCTTTCCACGTCTAGAGATGACAATCACAGGAAGACCTATGCTCAATCGTTACTCCAAACATTTTCACGGGACAAAATCTACTTGCAACCCGAGCGCATAATTATTTTTGACAGTACCTTTTTTGTTTATTTTGCCTCGACATTTTGGTGCGATCATGTTGAACCGAAATGTGAGCAGAGTTGGTCGATATCAAAAAGAGGAGTACATCAACTTCTGAATTATCTTCATAACAACGATTCTCCATATATTCTCTATCAAGGAATGCAACGATTAGAATACGCGCGACAAGAGATTATACGAATGATTCGTCCGATAACGGAAGCAATGCGACTTATTTTTCGAAATATTACTTTGTACCAATATGGATCCTCATGCAATTGGATCGAATTATTTCCAAAACCAATTCAGCAACCTTGCGCTATATGTTACTCATGTCCACATCATATTCAGCTCCATGGTAGCTTCTGGATTGTTCATCATTCTCTGCACGGATATCGTGACAAATGTGAATATTGTAGTTGTCGTTCGAGCCAGCATCTCCCAGTCGACTATCAACTTGATTATCATCTTGTTGATAAAATGATCTATCAGCAAGATCAGCTCATCAATTGGAATCAGCAACTATTTTCAGCAAGCGTGTATTTCGCTCATTTTTTGATACATATACTTCACGATTCTGGAGATTATTCATTCTTGACTAGTTATGATCGAATGATAGCAGAAGAAAGTTACATTTGTGATGCGAGACATGGTAGCCGGTTCAATGTGCAGCTATATAAACAACTTCGAAAACTCAAAGCTGACCATCAGAGAGGTGTAGACGATATGATCAGACATCGCAGACACAATAATCTAGAGATTGTTAACACACGGATTGAATATATCAAAGATATTCCTATGATAAAAAGACAAATGAACGCCATTCACGGAATACAAGAAACTCCTGTATAGATAGCAAAGGCTAATCCCGTGAACTTTCTAATTATTACTAGTACTTTTAATTATTTTTTAAACTATTATAATACATATATTCTTCCTATCCTAACCGTCTTACTGAATTCTGTTCAATGAAACGAGAAGTTCGAATCTGTATGCATTAGACCGGATAAGTCTCTTAGTTTTTCATTCCATTAATAAATACTGATTTATTCGTTTTACTATCGTGGAGAGTTTGAAGGAGTATGTCCAAATAAATTTATAATCGAATGAACTAGTCATTGACTATTCAAAGTACGTTTTCGATGAATAAGAAATGAATGCCTAGATCAATAATCGTACAAGCATTTTATTTTCTACTTCTACGCTATTATTATTCGATAGTTCTCTACGTAATAAGGAAGATAAGATAAGTTTTTTAAAAATTCTGAACCTGCTCGACGAAACATGGGAACCAATTATCGAAAAGATATAGAGGGCACTAATAGCGACACGTACATATAATTTGCTTTGAAAATAGTTGTTTATTCTGAATAAGTTTTGAGGAGTAAATTCGACGAAGATATTTAGTTAAAAGTATTATCTTTTAGATTCGTTTATTAGTTTTATGATGAATATGACTGATAAATCAGTTTGCAAATTAACTCATCGCTTACCAACAACAGTCATTCCGTCGCACTATCAATTGTATATTGATGCTAGTCAACTTGAACAGTATCTTTTTCAAGGCAAGGTCGATATTGATATTCAAGTAAGTTTATCATAAAAAAAAAAATGTTTTTCTTTTCATTTCAAACAATTTTTTTTTCGTATTTAGACAACCGAAATTTCATATGAAATTCGACTAAATAGTTTCGATTTAAACCTAACAAAAGTTGAATATCAACAGAAAACTCCAATCTCTCAGCGTTTCAATGGTTCCGTTGAATTCAATAAAGAATATGAACAAGTATCAATTAGATTTACTGAAGAAATAAAAGTAAAAGATCTGACCCTATTTAGCTTTACATTGAGTTTCTTGCATATTTTAGCCAGGAACTGGTTGTTTACATATTGAATTTAAAGGCACTATCAATGATCAATTAAATGGCTTCTATCGAACGAAAGATAATAATCAAATAGGTGCATGTACACAATTTGAAGTAAGTTGCTCCTTTATTTTGTGTTTATTCTCAATCTTCTTTTTTTGCTTAGCCTGCTTACGCACGCCAAGCTTTTCCTTGTTTTGATGAACCAGCATTGAAAGCAAAATTTACTATTAGTATTCGAGCTTCAAAACATTTAACAACACTAAGCAATATGGTAAAGGAAAAACAATTATGGTTGCTAATAATTCATTTTGTTTTAGCCGATTAAATCTCATCGAAACGATGGACCTCACACATGTATTTATGATTTCGATACAACACCGATAATGTCAACCTATTTAGTTGCTTATGTTATCGGAGCGTACGATTATGTTGAAGCGCACGATTCAAATAATGTACAAATTCGTGTCTATACACCAGTTGGCAAAAAAGAAAGAGGATTATTTGCTTTACATGTTAGTGTCTTTTAATTTTTATACAACTGTATTTTCAACAATCTTTGTAGACAACTGCAAAAATTCTTCCATTCTTTGCGGAATATTTCGGTGTTAAATATCCATTGAGTAAGCTTGACATGATTGCAGTAGCTGACTTCGGTTATGGTAAAGAGTAAAACGGATTAAATTTTTTATTCTAATTCTTTTTCGTGTAGGTGCTATGGAAAACTGGGGGTAATTGAAAATTTTGAAATTCTGCTTTATCTTCTCTTCAAACTTCATCTAGTCTAATTACATATCATGAAACATATTTACTTGTTGATCCTCATACTACAACACAGGAAACGAAACAAGAACTTGCATTGACTGTTGCTCATGAATTAGCACATCAATGGTTTGGAAATTTAGTAGTAGGTTATTCCTAGTCGCTGAAATTTTTATAGAAACTCTTCGTTTAGACTATGGAATGGTGGAATGATTTATGGCTTAATGAAGATAAGTATTCATAAGATATTTGATTACTTGTATTTTTATTTCGTCTATGTTTTTAAGGTTCGCTAGTTGGATTCAATTTCTTGCCGTTAATCATGTTTATCCTGAATATGACGTTTGGACACAATTTGTTTCGGATACACTAGAAACATGCATGATTCCCGATGCACTTCATAATAGTCATCCAATTGAAATGCCTATTGAAAAGCCGACTGATATCGATGAAATATTTGATAGTATTACTTATGAAAAAGGTCTTTTGTCTTTGTTGTTTTTTCTGTTGTTGAAATGTTGAATTTCTATAGGTTCGAGTGTTATTCGTTTTCTTCATGCTTATATTGGTGATGAAGCATTTCGTACTGGTTTAGCAAATTATCTTGCTGAATATGCATATAAAAATGCCATAACAGAAAATCTTTGGTCACATTTATCTCGAACATCGAAAAGACCGGAATTATCCGAAATACTTTCGACATGGACAAAACAAATAGGCTATCCTGTCCTTAATGTAAACTTTGAGATTTACTGTTATGTTTTTATCATTATTTTTATTTTTTCAATCAAGGTAACACAAGAACAAAAAGGAAATAATCGACTAATAACAATTGAACAAACACGTTTTCTAGCTGATGGAACAACAGATGACAATTTAAAATGGAAAATTCCAATAAATATTTGTACAAAATCAAATCCAACTGAGCACGTGCATCAATTATATATGAATGGCGAAAAAAAGCAAGAATTTCTTCTTGAAAAACTATCAGAAAGCGATTGGATTAAATTGAATTTATTCAGGTGAGTTTTTCAAATAAAAATAGAAAAGGAAAAAAGGTTTATTGAAGATTTTCGATCCTATGAATAGACTAAAATAATATATATATATATAGAAAGAGAGAGAGGGTGAGAGATCGTATAGATTTATCTCTATTCGAATTAATTGTTTAGTGTTGGTATTTATCGTGTTAATTATTCTCAATGCATGCTTGAAGCTTTAGTACCCTGTATACACGATCATACATTGTCGCCTCAAGATCGCTTTGGCATTCAAGCTGATGTTTATGAATTAGCACGTTCGGGTCATGTTGGTTATGTTGATTATTTAACATTACTTCGGCATGCATATAAACATGAAGATAATTTAACTGTTTGGAAATCAATATTACAAAAATTAGACGATCTTAATTCAATTCTTGCTTATGCTCATCTTGATAATATTAAAAAACTTTTTCGAATATTCATATGTGAGATTCTATCGAATATCTATGGTAAATTAGAATGGGATCCATTTCCAAATGAAGGTTCACAAGCTGCTATGCTTCGTGAACTCGTATTAGTTCAAATGAGTCTTAATGGACACAGTAAAACACGTGAAGAAGCACATAAACGTTTTCAATCATTATTGAGTAGTAATAATCAAGATCATCAATCGATTAATCCAAATATTCGAACTGCTATTTATTTAACTGTTGCTCAAACAGGAAATCAAGAAACGTTTGAACAATTTAAAGCGGTAATTTAAGATTTGAAAGATGTCGTAGCATGTACGATAGATGTAAATATGGTTTATATTGTTATGTTCTTGTTTAGCTTTATCGTAAATCTGATGCGCAGGAAGAAAAAATTCGTTTATTAATGGCACTTTGCAGTTTTGATGATGAAGCTATTCAATATCAAGCACTTGAATATATTTGGAATGAGGTAAAAGCATTAGTTATGCTTGTTTTGTTTTGTATTTCACATTTCTAGAAAAATATCTTTTTAGAATGAAGTTCGAAAACAAGATCACGAAGCAGCTTTTGTTACATTGGCGGCGCATAATTGTAAAGGTTGTGAAATAGCATGGAAATATTTGCAAGATAATTGGAATAAAATTGAAGAAACTTATGGTGAACATGACGCACATTTAATTAAGTTTATTGAAGTATTTTAAAAACAAGAAAATTTCTTTTGTAAATATGAAATAATGTTAATTTAATTTTAGAAGGTACCAAGTCATTTTGCTACTAGAGATCGTGAAGAAGAAGTTCAAGTAGGTATTTTTAAACAGAGTAACTTTTATGTTGTTGGTTTTTTTTGTATTAGAAATTTTACGTCGATCATCCTAATCCATTATTAAATAGGTCAATTAAAAAGGTGCTTGAATTAATTAATATTCGACGAGCTATTCTTGAACGTGATGAACATAATATTCATCAATTTCTTAGTACTTAATCGAACTGATATTGTTTTCTTTTGATTTATTTTGTGATGCACTTAGATAATGATCTACGCAAAAATATAGATGATTTATTTTTGTTATTCTTATATATGATTTCTTTATTCATTTGTAATAAATATTGAGGATGTGGGTGTGAGACTTCAAAAACAAATCACTTTTCAGTAAACTATTGCAATTAGAAAAGATTCATTCATTGTATTGGCGATTACAGGTGCACCAATTCCAATTCGAGTCAATTCAATTCCTAAAATTGGTCGGAATTGGAATTGGTGCATCCCTAGCTTCAGTGTAATATTATCTGCAATCGCTAAACTGGTGCGCGCTCAGAAACGAAATCATTTTGAAATTATCTCAGCAAATGCAGAATTAATTCAGTGACCGCTAACTACAATCAGAACTCTTAGATCGATAAAGCAGGTAAAACTAGAAATAAAATTAAATAGTAATACACGTCGACTTTGACATGTTCACTTCTTCGATATTTTTAGTCTGTTCCCAGGTAGAGAAATACAATCCGGTGCTGTATCACTGCGTCTGGTTCAGCTTTAAGTGCTTTATCGAATGACATTAACCCTGGCCAAAACGGTAAATGGAATATTGAGATACGATTGATTTATTCAGACAATACGAAGTAAGGTGTGGGTGTGGGTGTCTGCCTTCCTTTTAGACCGACCCGCACCCACACCCACACGTTGTGTGTTGTTTGTTTTCCTTTTTGTTTATTGTTAAACTAGCCAGTTATCGTTTTTCTCAATAAAGATAAGGGTGAAGATATCACCCCTAATAATGTAGATCATTGTTAATTCTGATATCAATGTTAGTGTGGATGTGAATCAAAGTCATGCAAAGGGAGTGGTCAACACTAGGATCAACTGAAGAGAATGAATATAGGTAGATTTTAAATTACAAAGAGAGATAGACTACAAGAAAGGATAACAAAAATTTCATCAACAAACTACTCATCACTTCGCAAGTGCCTGTATTCTGTGACTACTGGCAAAAGACTCATTGGTGAAGCTACGAAATCTCATAGCAAACCCTTACCCCACAGGTATCTATAGTGTAAACGTGAGTCCAACTTCTCTTCTTATTCTCTGTCAAGCCTTTTTTCAATATTTTTATGCACCTTCTATATTTCCATCGCTTGATATTCCTTTGGCTATGTTTCCTATATGCATGATTCACACGTGTGATAACCACCTCATTTTTCAGGGTGTACAACAAACTGCCTGACAACAGGTTGAAAGAACGTTTTTTATGCGTATGTTCAGCAACATCAAGTACATCAAATTTCACATTTTAATTACATCGAAACGACGCTAACAGCTTTTCCTTCGAACTTATCAATATATGCAAGTCAAGAGTTAAAGGTCGATTCCAAAAAAGAAACATGGGAAATTGCTAGAACATGAAAGCAGTATTGTAGTCGAAAGTTCTTATGATATCTTACAATTCCATTCGTGAGACTTCGAATCTTCGTTCTCCGATGTACACATCGGCCTCCATTTTTCAACCTTATGTTGCTTTATGGATGGTTTTGGCAGAAATACATGTATCTTTTCGAAAGTCTCGCCCAAACTCTTGAAACATTGCAATTTATTGGCGACAGAAAATATTGAAAAGCTCTATAGAGTCAACTGAGTTCATAGAAATTATGTCGAGACTCTAGTACAGCTCTTAGAAATGTCTTAAACATTGCGAATATTTTCAAATTCCTGAGATTAATATATTTTCCGCGATTGCTCTATTCTAGCAAACTTGTGCAATTTAAAAAGATTGTATTGAATTAGTAGAACAACGCTAGATGTTGATTAATATAAAGAAGTTTGATCATCAAAGATTCTTTGGACGCTTATACGAAACTTTCGGAACTATTTTAGAAATGAAAAACATAGTATCGCTTCATATATAAATACGTAACCCCCCCTCCCCACCCGGTATAAAAGTCCCGGGGTCTTCTATAATGACAAAGCAGATGAAATCTCAAAGGGGGCCTTCTATTTGAAACATAGAGTCTATGTTGGTAGAAAGTTTTAGAATCTTGAGATAAATATTTATTTTTAATCTTTTATGTTCAATTCACAATTTCGAATTGACAAGAGATGAAAATCAAAACATAAATTTACATAAGTTATATAAATATAATAATTATTTTTTTATAAGATTGTACTGTTGAATTGTCTTGTATATTCATGTCATCATCAGTGCTATCATCCGAGTTTAAACACAGATTATTGCCAATTTGAACAAGTTCATTTTCTTCTTCATTGATAGCGGATGTCACCTCTATGTCACTATCATCGGATGACGGGAAATCATCCTTTGTATCCACTTTTTCGGGTACAGAAAGACAAAGCATATTCTCATCGTCGTTGTCCATAAGTAATCAGTCGATTTAGAACNATGTAAACATAACAATGAAGAATAAAATGTCTATCTGACGACGATTGGCGCTCGCCTCGTCGACCAATAATCTTCATAATGACTCATGAATAGAAAGAATGTATCTTCTCCCACGTTTTCTGAACAGAGAGAAAAGATGGTGCGAGACAGAGAGAGAGAGAGAACATAAATGTATACAGAAAAATAATTTTTCTTTTCTGCTAAGAGTAATGGACATATCAAGTAATAGCGAACATGAACGAATTATATAGCCCGGGTCTTATATTAAGACGATCATTCAAAATTTTTAAGGGGGTCTTCTTTTCCGGGGCGGGGGTTACTTTTGATTTGATCTGTTTTTACCGGGGCTGCTTCGTCATAAAATGAAAACTCAATAAAACACGCACGTTTTTCAGCACCGAAGGAATAAAAATAACTCATTTTTTCTTCTGTTCTCCTTTAATGTGTTCGAAGCATTCTTTCGCGAAAGTACGTACGCATACAACTTTCCTCGACTTTAACTGTTTTTCAATGCAGCAATCAATAAGACAATGTTTAAAAAAGACCCTGAATATGGATATGAGGGTGATGTGCCGAGCAAATCATGATGCTTTTCGACCTTGGTTTTTTAGTTGTGATCTGTTACATATTAAACAGAATAATAATTAATTTTTATTCAATATATACTGATTAAAAATTAGTTTTTATTTGAAAAGCCTCAAATAATTTGACGACAAAAATGTATAAACAGAAGAAAAGCATTGTGTTGAAATAAATATTGATGCAGTACTTTTATTCAAGCGATAAACGAATTTGTTTTGCAAATAATAAAAATATTTGTTCAAGTGTTGTTTATGATATTGTATGGGTGTGGGTCATTTACACCCATACCCTGTTTCTCTCTCTTTTTTAACAGATAAAGATAGTTATGAAAAGATATGCAATTTTAAATAATTACCTACAGGAGTGCCTTAATATTTATTGAAACAAAACCTCAAATTTTCTTCTCTGTTAGCTCTAATATGAATAGAATGAAAAGGATATAAAAGGAATGAAAGAGAGATATATAAAGAGCGAAAGAGACAAGCAGTGTCACTGATGTTATGTGATAGAACGAAGAAAAAGTGAATTTCCTGGGACTCGAACCCACACCTTCCGCTATCCGGGTAGATGTCCTAACCAGTTAGACTAGAAGAACATCTTAATCTTCGTTTAGCGTTAACAAGTTACATCACTAACGCTAACATTCTCATATATGGTTTAAGTAGGATTAAAAAAAAAGAACAGTTAGAGACCAGAATTAGAAAGAATAAAAAGAAGCAACTGACCAATACTATGATGCTTGAAATAGCTGTACAGTTTTTAATAGCACATTTAATCTTTTAATAAATATGAAAAAAAGACTAAATAGCTATAATAAAGATTACATATAGCTGTAAACTAATTTAATTAGATAGGTAGTTCTTTTGAAAAAAAACAAAAAAATGTTTGTTTCATTTAAAAAGTTATATTTTTTTGGGAGGTAATTTCAAATCCACGTATATGATTTTAGATAAGTATATAATAGTCTTACTAACTATTGATAGTTTTAAGCAGCTATAAGATTTTCACATACTATAGGAGGCATTTTTAAATAGCTGCATGCTTAATTAAACAGTATCTCTTTTGACAAACTACGCAATTAATTACCTCTATGAGATGCTAGTATAATGAAACTCATAAAAAACAAACAAAAATAAACTGAAGTTATATGATACGTGTTACCAAACTTTTACAAATCTGTGTCTACGATCTTATTGCAGATCTTGATAGAAGAATAATGTGAATGTGCTTATGTTGTAGCGAAAATTTTAAGATCTGAAACTATACATTTCTCTATGACTTTTATTATGATTATGATCTTGATTTTAAGATGTTTCGGAAAAAAAACGTTTTTCTGGAGGAGGTGACCTTGAAGAAACGATGACGAAATCTTAGAAATTTTATAGTATTCAGAAGTAAAATATTTGGCAACAGTCTGGGATGCTATTGAATCGAATACGGTCTAAAATGTTCCGAAAAAAAAATGTCCTGGTTTTTCGTCCTCAGAAAAAATGTCCCCCGATATTTCGTCCTTGAAAAAATGTCCCTTGCTATAAAAATGTTCTTTATTCTTTAATTTTAGTTGTTGAGCTGTGTGTTAGTGAAATATAGATGACCCCTTCAAGAAAGAAATATATTGGTGCATATTTTAATTGTCTATTGTAGAGGATACGACTACCGTATCAATGATTCAATAAAGACGAGAAAATATATCTTTTAAATGTCATTCGTTGTTTTGCGTAATATTTTTCCGTAATTGTAAAAAGACATTTTTGATGGGATCTAAGAAGTTGACAGCTATTGATGAAACTGAATGTTTATCGCCACCTCAATCACCTGAAAATTCATTTTTACAACCAAGTCCAACTAAACTAACTATTACAAAAACATACTCGAATAAAGGAAAAATTATGTTAATTGTTCATTGTTAATGGTTATAATTTACAATTTAAAAATTTTAATCGAAAGAAAACTATAAAATTTTGGCGATGTACAAATCGAAGTTGTAATGTAATTTTGCATACAAATTCTGATGATACATTTATAAGATTTTTTGGAACAATTGCTGTTCATGACGTAATTTTTCAGATTAATAGCTGAATGAAACATCTTGCAAAGCGACCCAAGTCAAAAATTGGTGAATAACGTATGAAAGAATTATGAACGATTCGACAAAAAACAAATTGATCCACAAGAGTTATTAAAAGAACTTTCTTTTTTTGTCGCAAGTGGAAAATAAATTAGAATGTTATTAATTTATTGATTATATCAAATGATTGCTTTTATGAATAAGAGTAGTCCATGTTTTACAGAAAGCACATCTTAAAAATGAAAGATATTTTTTTGGAGGACAATATTTCTAAGGACCATTTCTCAGGGACAATTTTACCGAAGGACATTTTTGAAAGGACCTTTATTTTTGGGACATTTTGAAAGGACATTTTAGACTGTTACCATTAAATCTATTTCGAGATTAATTTAAAGTGCGACGTTGATTTTTCAAATCATTAACTTTTCATGAAACACATATGTGTGACATCTGCCAGGCCTATAATCATGCAACTTAATGGACACAAGCTGTTACGCGATCACATTTGATTGTTTATTCAACATGTGCTCCCTCTCTCTGCGCAAGATTTATCAAGCACTATAAATTGTCGGAGTTTTTGCATTTTCCAAGCACTTTCCAACAATTTCCAACTCACCCAGATCGAAGCTGTCGATTCGCAAATGGTATTATATGGTCGTTTGCTTTATGCATGGTTACCATTACAGGTATTCTTGTTACAAGCATTTCACGGTAGATTTACAGAAGGTAAGTTTATAGATTAAATCTTATAGACCTTTGATATTCTGCTGTATAGTGAAGTCATATTTTGTGACAACTACACTTCTAACAGATTGTTTGATATAGATGATTCAACTTGTTTCCTAAACAAAATAAGAACTGTCGCCCAGTTCTTTTACCTTGGTTCTAGTTTTGTGACACTTTCATGTCATCTAAGACAACCGGATTTGATAACATTAAGTTCAACAATCACATTTGTTTATGCAATTCCAAAAATGCTTTCACTTTCCTTTTCTGAAGAATTTCTTAACGAAATTCATTTCTGTATGATTGAGAAAAGAATCAAGCAAATGTTGACACTGCTGCTTCTATATATGCTGTTGTCAACTTTTGCAAGTGAAATATTCTATGATAATTTCGATCTTAGCCATTCCAA
>OENM01000263.1:0-108832 GCA_900239745.1 Rotaria magnacalcarata | reverse complement strand
ATGACCGTGTTTGGCACGCAGCTCTTTTGACTAAACTATGGAAATTAGGTCTATCACTTAGCATATTGAAAATGATAATATCATGGTTAAAAGATAGGAGAGCGTTTGTGGTATTTGGCGAGAAGTCATCAGAAACCTTTAATATAAACATTGGCCTGCCCCAAGGTAGTAGTCTGAGTCCTTACCTATTTATCGTGTTTCATTGTGATTTAGTTCAATGTCTAGGAGCACATTCAGGTCATATTTTCGCGGATGATCTTTGTGTCATTATAAAACCTCCTATCTCCATAAAACTAGAGCCTATGATTAAGTATCTAGAACAAGAAGGTACCCGAATATGTGAACGAATATTTGCATACTCAAAAAAATGGAAGCAACCTATAAATGTGTCAAAAACAGTGGCGCAGTTATTTTATACACAAATAAAAAAGCCAAAACTAAACATAGAAATGAATCGACAAAAAATCAATTTAGTAAACGAATTTAAATACTTAGGATTCACTTGGACAAGCAAACTATCCTTGAAACCGACAGTTGATAGATGTATAGCAAACACTCAGAAATCTTTGGGAAAGCTAACATGGCTGAGAGCAAAACGTTCTATGTCCACTAAGGCGCTTAGGCAATGTTTTTTTGCGTACACATTTCCTCATTTTGCATGGATATTTCCTTTCTTTCCATTGCTGCCAGTATCACATCAACAATTGTTGCAGCAGCAGTTCCGTGTAGGTATTCGACTGGTGCATCGTTGTCCCTTTCTTTCAGCTCATAATCTATACACTATAACTAAGGAAGATTCATTAGAACTATATGTTAAACACTACATTCAAGGAAGACTAAAAAGTATGCACACAACGGACCCCGGTCGTTCACTCTTCTATACTGATGTTTTTAATTGGGATGAATTTCATAAAAGAAAGAAGGATCACCTTGGTCAGTTTTTTCATACTAATCGAGTAAAACGATTAATAGAAAATCATGAATCACTTCTCTTAAAATGGATATCATTTATTGAAATAAACTAATGGTATAACAAGAATAGACCATGCAATATCTCTACACCTCCCTCCATTTCTTTCTTTTTTCTTTTTTTGGCCTTGAACTGTATACGGACATACTGCTTCGCTTTAGCTTTCGCCTTCGTTCTCTTTTCTCTTCTCCCCCCCCCCTTTACTTCACCACCTTTTTTGATGCGCGTTTTTTCGTTTCATTCTTCTATTCGTTTTCTTTTCTTTTCTTTTTTTCTATTTTTAATTACTTCTTGGTTCTTTTTCTGTTTTTGTATTTACTTCTGTAACCCCGAGAGCAGCTGAGTTAATACACGATATTAAGATATTATGGCGGCGGTAAAACTCTCTGCTTTTATGTTATTGCTTAATGTTTAAATACCTTAATCTCTCCTTATATTATCATGTAAGCACTTCCGAGTGTTACATTTAAGAGCAGAATAAAAAAAAAAAAAAAAGTTTAATAAATCGAAGAGAATTTATAATTTCTCGATATTATAGTCAATCGGATAAAAATAAGCAAAGGATAATAGCTGTTTTTTTTAAAGATCAACTCATACTTTATTAAGTCTCGTTTTGTACTTAAAATTTAAACTAACACTGACAAACGGAACTAACGTTCAACATAGTCTTGGCGATATATTGCATCAAATCATTAAGGCAAGAGTTATGTTTTCACCGCTGGACTGTGAGCTAGATATTGACTGTATATGTTTATGCCAGGTCAATATGTCTAACAGCAAGAGATTAATGTAAGTGCCTGCCGAGGTATCTCTTCAACTGATAACCTCTGTTTGAGCTCACGTCTTGTTTGTAAGTAGAGATTAAAGGTTAGAGAACAAATTTTAAATGGTTATTGCCTATAAAAAATTCTTCAGAAGTTAGAATATTTTGAAAGTTTGTATGATAGACTAATGTATTCTTTTTATAAATATGCTATCTCCTAGCGGATGTATTGCTTTCAGGCGCGAACTTCGTAGCACTATTTATTTGGCGTAATATTGTTCAAGATGATGAAGTTTAGTAAAATTAGCATAGCTAGAGAAGCACGAGCTTGAGTCACAATGTCTTTTAGGACTTTATTCTAAACTATCATTGCTGTTTGTGTGCAAAGTATGAGATCAAACAGAGAGGATTAGTCGCGAAAAGTTTCTTCTGTAATAGAAATTTGACATGGGATCAAAACTTTGCTTACTCGAACCGTATGATACGGCCCAACCGTATCACTTTTATGTTTGTATTTGTCATTTTCACTAACCATATAGAAAATATTTACCTCCAAATCAAAGACACAATTGAATGAAAACCTGATTTGAAAATTTATTTGAATTGAATTGATTATATAGAAGCTCGATCTTTTCGATAGCATTTTTTTGAAGGTTTGTGAACAACGATGACGTCGTTGAACAATTGTTATTATTGAATGCATACCTAAGCTGTGCATATTGATCTCCTATATTGTACTGAAACGTGTAATACTCGATTTAAGATACCTGCCAAAAAGATGATCGCATTCTTTTATTTGACCTTGAAATATAATATTTTATTATTTAGACATTCAAAAAAATTGTTCTAAAGTTACGTAATTATCAAGTAGTACCAATCAGAGAGAAAGAGAAATATTGATATAACTTGATTATCAAGAATCAACTATTAGTTAATAAATTCAAGAATATAATTCTTTTCTATCTATCTACAGACTAAAGCATAGTTCAGATTTCTTATTTTTACAAATTTGTTTAGTTTACTGTACTTATCTTTGCATAAACTGTGATATACTTTATTTTCATATAATGAACGAGGATTCGTTTTTCTATAAATTCAGCTATTTTCTAGTAGCTTAATACTGGTATGTTTTAATCAGTGAAAAATATTGCGATCATTACAAGCAAGAATGCCAAACTCTAAAATCATTGATGAAGAAAACGATTCTCATAACAAGTGCGAACGAATCGCTCTAAAATATTTTTCTTTTTCAGAAAATATTTCAAAGAATGCTAATAGCTCGTTTTAGATACTTCATCCAAAAAACACATTTTTATTGTTTAACTGAATGTTTCAACAATCATCTACAATAGTTCGTCATAGTATGTAACATTCGTGTTGCTGTACGTTCTTTATTTTAGTATCCAGGCAAATTGATCACTTTATCGAATACAATACGCAATAGAAAAACAAATAGGAATGGTGTGCACATGGTTCAAGAGAGAGAGAGAGAGAGAGAGAGAGAGAAAATGTAAATCTTGTATAGCTATAGCGGAGAAAAATAAAAATAATCTATTCTTGGTTTCATGATCTCGTTTCTACTATATATATATATATGGATGATCGAATTCGATCATTTTGTGGTTTGAATGAAATGAATCAACAACCCTTTGAAGAGCATGTACTGGAAAACATCGACAAAAAAGTAAGTTTGCTATATCATTGTATTGTATCTTTATCTTTGTATCCTAGATAAATGATACGAGACAACAAATCAAGAAAATTAATGAAGATATAAACGCTGCTAATGAAACAGATGCTAAAAACACTTTGATTAAGGAATGAAAAGATTTAAAACGTAACCTTAAAGTGCTAAACAAACAAAAAAGTAAGCAAAAATTGAACATTCTTGTTATTTTCTAAATTTCAATTTCTTTTAGAGAACGTATTGAAAAATATGGAGCCACAAAAGAAGAATTTCACAACATTTGCTGCACATAGTGCTACTGGCTCAACGAATAATTAATTAAACAAATGTTTTATTGTACATTATTAAAATAATAAAGATAGTTAATAAATAGCGATTTGCATATCAAGGAAAGCAATCACAAATATACTATTTTTGTTTTCTTTCACTATATTCGTGTACTATTCACATGTTTCTCTTTTCTCATATATGCGCACGCCACTTATATTTATTTTTCTGTTGTCTATTGCATTCGATAGAATGATACATATGCTGGGACTAGAGATGTGCGGGACCGGCTCCGGTCCCGGTCCCGAACCCGGTACCCGTTGCCGGAGCCGGAGCCAAAAAATAGAGCTTTACCGGGGCTGTAGCCGGGACCGGAACCGAAAAATCTAAAATTTTAGAAGGATCGGGACTGAAAATTCAAATTTAACCGGGTCCATGATCGGAGCCGTGACTGCAATTGAAATCTGTGATATTTTTAACTTTCCTATTTTTAAAATTGAATTTTGCGTACATCATAAATTAATTCATTGTTTTCATACTAATATCATGTAATACAAAAAATGTACATGGCATAAAGCAAAACGACATAAACGAAAATAAAAAGCGTAAATATCAAAAATAAATAAATAAGCAACTCAAAGTCACGTACTTTCCTATACAAAAAAGACATTTTTTTCACCATCATCAACGTCAAAAAAGGGAATTGATTTTCTGTTAGATTTAAATTAAATTCAGATCATATTTGATCAATAAATAATCGAACATTCGTAGCCGTACCGTCTATTGGATCATATACTCTACAGCATAAAGTCAAAGAAACCAAACCTTTATTGTCTTCATAAAAATGTAAGGCAACACCAGCAAAGCTAATGCCACTGAAATCCTCCGTCCAAAAATCGACTGTGGTTGAGAATGATTTCTTCACCAAATCTTCCACTCCTTGTTTGTTGAAAAATTTTTTAGTTGTTGAAATAGACATTGCTAAGATTTTAATGTGACAAGGATCCTTTATCGATTGAATTGAGAATAAAGAATTTAAAACAAAGCAGCCACGAGTTAAATGATATTAATCATCCTTTTCCCTGATATACGATTATAAGAAATTTTTGAAATAACAGTTGCTCCAATAGTTGTTAGATGTTGCTTATACTCAGATGATATTAAGCCGAATTCGTCAACCATCAAATCTTTATAGTTAAAAAAGCCACCGGGACCGGGTTCGGGACCGCTGAAAAGTTACCGGGACCGTTTGAAAAAAAATCTGCCGGATCTGGACCAGAGCCAAGAAAATAGTATATTCATCCGAAATACGACCGGGACTGAGAAAAAAATGAGCTACCGGGACTAGACCGGGACGGAACCAAAAAAACCTGGTCCCGCACATCTCTAGCTGGGACATGAACACAAGTCGATAGTACAAGCAAAGGAATTCTCGTCCAATATTCTAATTTGAATTCAGGAAAAGGAATAAAATCTTATAGCTGTAAAAGAGATGTTCGATAAAAATACTAGAAAAGCTTGTTAGCGCAGCCCCTTTGGGGCTAAAATGTGGAACTCACATATGATTTTTCGTTTAATTTACTTATACATAATGCATGGTGAGAAATTTGCTGCAAGAAAATCGATCGGTAGAAAAACAGATGTCTTATTTAGTTTTTGCATGCTTGCTAATATCTATAATGCAAGGTGGTGTCTGCAAGTGGTGTCTCTAAGGAGGCCCCTGAGGGGGTGTAAGGGGGCCTCTAAGGGGGTGGGGTCTGTAATGGGGAGGGGGGGGAGCCGCAAAAATCTCGCTTTCAAAACTTACACTCACCATTTTCTTCGAAAATATATGTGAGTTCCACAAAAAGTGAATAACTTCATAAAAGATATAATCGAATCGTTCAGTTTTTTTTATTCAAATGTTCTACTTGATTTAAATAGTATATCAATTTTGATTCAGTGTACCATTGATCCATAAGAAATAATAAAATATTGCTGAATGACTGCGTTTAATCTATCTGATAAGAAATAAGAGCAAGGATTACATCAATATAATTACTACAAAGATTAAAATATAACAAATATGAACTGAACATTGGTATTGATGACTATGGAAAATAGATATATGATACATTGGAGGATCTCTTTCCATATCAAATGTTATTGATAATTTGAGTCATTTTATTTTAAATTGAAATCATTTGATATATTCAATTAAACTAAATAAAGTATCTAAATATAATTTACATTAATGAAGTTCAGCAAACAATAAAAACAAATATGAAATATAATTCCTGATTCATTTAATAAATGTTTTCATGTCATTTAATCAATCATTAAATAATTGTTTTGTGAAATAAAAAGATCCTAAAACTAACTCGATAGATCATTCAATCACTTTATTCAATATTTAATTTCTTTCGTAACATATGTACATCAACCGGCATAACTACTGCCCAACGCGTAGTTATGTGTGAGTCATCCTTTCTTTTTACTTTTATGTAAAATAGTCTTATTTTATCATGATTATCTTTATCGTCAATCTCAAATTGACCACATCTTCTCTATACGTATAACTATTAAATAAGTAAATCTACAAGCATTAAAAATTTGAAATTAAAACAAAGTATATTAAGTTTTTTTTAGAATCACTAGTTCTCGCTCTCATTCAATAAAATGATACTTCATGAGTACGAATTTGTTGTAAAAAATGCCCATGAAAATCATCAATCAGCTATTTGTTATAATATTCTTCTGATGAAAAATGTATACGTTTGTCTTTATCTCGTTTGAATTTAGCTTTTATAAATCATAAATAATTGCTTCTGTTGGCTCTGGAACAAACAACATTTCTTGATTAAGTATCCAATCATTTTTTTTAATATCTTCTTTAATCATGTACATAACTATTTAAAAAGTAGCAAAGTGGTGAAATAAAAAGACCGTCATATGTGACTAGTTGGGTTATCCCATCTCATTGGTTCCATGAAACATGTGATCTAGTATATAATAAAGAGGTTTTCGAGCTCTTTAGTTGATTTTCATAACTTTCTTATTGTATCATCGTACGAGTGAAAATCACCAACGGTTCAATAGCTTTTGGGCCAAGACTATACGCATTGTGCAGCTCTATATTACCTATAGAATTACTAAGAAGAGGTCGAGCCACTAGATTATTGTTAGGAAGATACTGAAATTTTATGGAATTTAAAATAAGTAATTCCGTAATCCCCATCAGGAACTGCAGAAAATTGTTTTTCGAAGTTTCATTTGAAACTTTAAAGTAAAGAGACATTAACAACAATAATATTTGATGATAGTATTAGACCGTGTGAGAAACGTCTATCCTGTAATGAGAATATAAAATCCGCTGGTTTCTATGCGTAATCTACAAGATAATGTTACCATTGAACTTGTATCTATGGATATGAATAGCGATCAGAGAACATCATAGGACGTATTTTTGCGTCATGCCATAGTGTAGAAGAAAACTATTCAGTCTTCCTTTATGCATAACGCCAGATATGACATGAAAACTTTCTTCTTGTAGGACATACTCTACAGGATGACTTCCCACCTTCTGCGTGCTTAAGTCTATATTAAGATTTTATTTTTCTAAAGTATTTAAAAAGCTGTGCATATTGTATGTCACTAAATATTCTAAAATTACTAATTATGCGAAAATCATTGGCAATGTCCCATTGAAATTAAAATTTATTAAACATATTCTGCAAGAAAAAAATGAAGACAAAACATAGCACAGAATGCATTAAGAAATTTGTTCATTTTTGGATAAATGCCAATCCTGATAAGTTGAGCAAACGACCATGAAGTACTGGGCAACGTTTAGATCAGAGATGTGCGGTCCACGGGGTTTGCCCCGCGGGGACCGCGGGGCCACGTGGCGACGGGCGGGCGGGCGGTAAAATTTTATATTAGCTCGGGCTTTACGGGTTACGGGTGTTGCTCGGCATACGGGGGACGGGACGGGTGGAGCTGGAAATAAAAATTACGGGTTTCGGGCGAGGCGGGTATAGATGTACACGGGTTCGGGCGGGTAAAGAATTTTTTTCGGGGCCCGATGAAGCACTGTGAAAATTTTTGAGAGGTGTCGTTAGTCTATCTGTGTAGTGTTAAATACATATTGATTGGTTCATTATTTTCATCATATTATCTAGAAGCTTGCATGCTATTTGTTTCTACCTTTCTTTATCGACTCATATTGAAGTTACATTATTGATTTGTATTAACAAGCAAACAAAATATTCCAAAACTTATTGATATTCAAAATTAATATTTAAGATTACCTTCTTCTCAATAGCAATAATCGAATTGCATGATTTATGATCTGATGAATCATTTGTGATAGTATAATCCATAGGCGACGGAACGTTTCTAATTTAGGGGAGGCTCAAAATGTTTTTGAAAACCAACGACAGAAAGTCGACATTAGAGGGAGAAAACGGACTTTTAAATTTCTTGGTTATAAGCTTCATTCAAAACATTTTCTTTACTGACTCATTTGCACACCTTCAGAGCAATCGAGAATTCTACTGCACTATCAAAATTTTTATTTCATTATAAACATAAGCATAAAAAATCTTAAACCTTGACTAAAGCAAATAAAAAAGTCATAAGTACAAAAACTATTATTCATGTCCAAAAAAGGCTTTTCTATAGTCTGAGTTTTTGCAATAAAATCAGAACGAATGCTGTTCAAGTCTAACTGATCTAATTTTTCTTTATGAACATGAGGAATAAGCACATGATTAAAGCGCTGTTGTGTCATTGTCAGGCTTGCCGAGAAGGGGGCTAGCCCATAGGCGGCGGAGCCATTAGGCTAGGGGAGGCTTGAGCCTCCCCTAAAAAACAAATGGGGAGGCTCAGTTATTTGAAAAAAATCCTGATTTCATCGTAATTCTATATTTGATAAGTGAAAGCGGCTAGAAAATCGATGCTATTTTTTCTCCGAAGTAATGTTCAGTTCAGTCCGAGGATACATATGTTGCATGTTTTTGAAATATTTTCACTTATTAATGCTAGTGCCTCCTTTAGGAAGATGAAGGGGTATAGTCAACGGCGTTATCTAAGATCAACAATGGCCAGGGCTGTCGATTGATTTGACAAGTGGTGGGGGCGAAAAATTTCGCAGAAAATGTCGTCTCGCTTTTAGGCAGTAACTAAGGAAGTAATGCTGAATTTTTCGACTTTCTGCTATATTTTGTTGAAAAAAAGTGGTTTTATTATTTTTTTCAGAAAAATGGGGGAAAATGCTTAAAAACCGGATTTTCGCCAGAATTTCTTATGAAACTTTTAAAATTTCGCAGAAAGAATTCAAAATTTTCGCAATAAATTGAGCATATTTTCAATTTTTGGGGGCTAGCCTCCTGCTCGGCAAGCCTGACAATGACACAACAGCGCTTTAATCATGTGCTTATTCCTCATGTTCATAAAGAAAAATTAGATCAGTTAGACTTGAACAGCATTCGTTCTGATTTTATTGCAAAAAATCAGAGTTGAAATGCCTTTTTTGAACATAAATAATAGTTTTTGTACTTATGACTTTTGATTAGATGCGTTCCGAGAATATCCTCGGAAACTCGATTAAGTGCTAGGAAACCAAACCTAGCAGATATAGGAAATATAGTAGATATATCTGATTGATAAACAACGAGCAAGATTAAAAAAATAAATATTAATATCAGTAATATCTGTGCAAGAAAATTATATTTTTGTTGAGTTATCATTAAATAAAATTAAGAGATGAAAGAGAAAAAAAAATCTCCTATATCTCCTATAATTCCTATCCTTTACTTCCTCACAGTGTCAGATGGAAACATCGTTTTACGTCGGCCAAGATGGGCTCTGGTAAGCATCAAAGAACCCATTCTGGGAAAAGTCGTTCGTCTCGTCGGATGTATGCGAGGATTTCACAAAAATCCGAGCCTATGATAAGGCAGGCACTTGTCTTTGAGAAAGCATCGACGACTCGAACAAACACAAAAAATACAAAAACTCATCACAAAGCCATCATAATATCTACGTACAACGTGCGTACTCTCAAACAAACTGGAAAATTTCACTAACCCGTATACAGATGCAGCAAAAACAACATCGATCTGGTAGCAATTCAAGAACATCGTTGGCAAACAACAAAACAAATCAATACGTGCTAGGCCAGTAGCACTGATCCAGATGCCTTATTTATTCTTGAAGACTGCGATAGAAACGCAACTTATCTTAGTTTAACTATACAACATGAAATAATCTCTCTTTTAGCAGATCAGATTCGACAATAAATATCCGAAAAAGTAATATTACTTTATAAGTGCATCCAAAGACTACAACCCTTTTATTGTTTTCTCTTTTTCTAGAATAAAGGATGTGTGCTTTTCATTAATGGCTGATGAAACACGTGATGTATTTGGGCGTGAACAGCTTAGTGTAGTCACACGTGTTGTAAGTTATGATGTTAAAATAAACAATGATCTAAACCAAGAGTCATTGCTTTTTAAAGAATACTTTCTAGGTTTCATAAAACTTGATCGATTTTATGCGCAAACATTAACTAATGAAATTGTAAAGTTTTTGTCGTCTTTAAATAAATATCAATTTAAAAGATTGCATAGCTTTGTGTTTTGACGGGTAGGAATAATGAATGATTCATGATCAGAATAGAGTATGTAATATTTCTTCTATTAGTGCATCAGTAATGCCCGGGAATAATGCTGCCCCGGTCGAAGAAAACGATCAGTAAACGGTCGTATACGATACAAATGCGGCCCGTTTTGCGTGCCATATTTTCCCCGTATTACAGGGACAGTAATACGGCCGTATGTTCTATAGAATAAGATAGTGTTACGCTGGCTTTACGAGGTTTTACGGCTGATATACGGTGTCCGTGTATGGCCGTAATACTGCCCCTGTTAAAACGCCTTAATACGGCTAAAAACGGCCGTTTTACGACGGGATACGATACAAAAACGAACGTTTACGGTAATGTTACGCCGGTTTACGGTGGTCCGTTTTGATCGACCTGGGTGGGGCGCAAGCATTATTGCGCCAACAATACATTCCAAATGCGATCTATGTCCATTGTTACGCACACAAGCTAAATCTACTCACACGTATGTGATGTTACAAAGGTTGCTCCATATTTATCAGAATTCTATTCCATCATTAATAAAAATTTTACATATTTTCATGCATCAAGTGTTACGAATGAACCGTTTAAATCAGTTCAACAAACATTAAATTTAGGCAAGAGTACTTTGAGTTTATTTATTAGCAACGAAAAAGAATTGTGTTCTTTTCATAGAAAACTGTAGCAGCTCTGCCACTACAATCAAAAAATGGGCAGAAACAAAATGGGACAGTCGTTGGACATCTATCAATTCTATTATCCAAAATTATAAAGTTTTAATTAAAAGTTTAGAAGAACTAGAAGATGAAGGTACAAAACGTTCGACGGATGCACGTGGTCCATTATTAGCTTTGACAGAACCACTATTCGTTGTCACGATTTTTATTTTGGATTGCTTGCTTGATAAAATTAAAATTTTATCCGATCAATTAAATGTAAGATTTTTCTTTTCTAACTAAATCGTTAACTACACCTCGTCTTTTCTATTCTTCTAGCGCAGTCACTCGATTTTGGTAAAGCTCATACTTTCATTAGTTCTGTTATCAATCAAATTAGCACTCTTAGAACTGAAGAGGAATTTTGCAAACTATATGATAAAATTATTGAATTTTCCGTTGAAAATAATATTGATTTGAGCGTTAAAAATAATATTGATTTGAGCGTTAAAAATAAAGAAAAAAGATTAAAAACAACTTCAACTAGATTTGCAAATTGTTTCATTACAGCTACAATTGGACAACGTGAAGAAATTGACAACAAAAATAAATTTAGAATATATTTTCCTTCTATCCAATAATTAATTCTATTCTTCTTGAAATGAAAGACCGTTTTTCAAAAACAAATATGGAAATTCTTTGTAGTATTTCATTACTGTCACCTGACAGTCCAACATTTTTAGAAATAGAAGCACTGAAAGCTTTCTGTGTAATGCTACAATGTGATATTCATTTGTTAAATAATGAAATTCAAGTACTAAAACCAATGTTAAAACAAGTATAACCAAAAAAATGACTGATTTGTATTTTCAAGTTTTACCACTCAAACGAGCATTTCCATGTTTTCTATCACTTCGTATTGGTGCAATGACAATTCCAGTATCATCAACCACTACAAAAGAACTTCTAGTAAAATGAAGCACATAAAAACTGTTGCACGTAACAGTATGTCCGACAACAGACTCAGTGATCTATCATTATTAACAATCGAAAGAGATTTTTACATTGATTATGAAAAGATAATCGATGCGTTTGCTATTCAGCATACGAACAGTCGAATAATACTGAAATAGCTTTTGTTTCTTGACTTGTTTTTGTTTTTGATGGCTTAAGTTCATTTAGTAATAGAAAGATAGATCTTTTTGTTTCTTTCTTTAGAAAAGCAAAAATTAAAAAATCAATTGAGCATCAGAAAAAAAGTTAACTATTGTGAATGAGTTTTTTTTAAAGATTATGGGCACCGTCCGGGCACCCGTGATTTCCTGGTTACGCCACCAGGTATGCTATATATTTGGTAAACTAAAATAAATTAAATGTAGACAAGCATATATTCTTGTTATTCGTAACAGTAATAAAATCATTCCAGATGTGAAAATTAAATTAATAGCAATACAGCGTTAATAATCATAGATTATTTCTTATTTCTATTACTGAATTTTATTCAATTTATATTTAGAAAAAAAAAGAAATTATTGAATGCTCTGTGATATGCATTTACATATTTGTTTGCAAGCATAAAAACTAAAGTATATGTCGCAGGAGAAATTAAAATTTTCCTAAATGTTTCTAGAAAAAATTAAAATTTAATTTCTCCTAGCGGAAAATTTTAAATTCTCCTAACTTTTTACTAGGAGAATTTTAAATTTTCCTAGGAAAAATTAAAATTTTAATTTCTCCTGAATTTTAATTTCTCCTGCCACATATACATGTGATATTTTCGATTAAAAAGATTCTAGTACGTAGACTATGACATGATTTCAATATAGATTTTGAAGTTTAACCAACGAAAATGTTTCCTAGTACGACAATAAGATATAAAACCAAAGTTCACTTGCACGGTTCTATTGAAAAATTAATAAAAATATTTTACTCTTATACATGAGATTATCAAGAGAAATAAATTTGTATATTTTTAATTTGCTTTTGAGATGAATGAACTTTTTTTAGAACTTTCCTTCCTTTGTGTTCTTATCTGATTAAGTATAATCTAGTAATACTGTTTTGATGGTTCAGACAGAATATTATCTATGTCACGATTTCTCATAAGAACATCTTATGAAGGTCAACAAGATGATCAGCATAGAATTGTGAATCAATCAATCTTATATTGTCTTCTTTAGTTGACGATAAACAAATATATAGATGTAGGAGAAGAAAGATATTCTAGTATGAGAAATCTAGAATGAAGTAATTACGAATAATAGTAGAAAAAGACACAAGCATCGTTGTCGCTAGTATTACTTACATTTCTTTTATTCTCTACTTTTCTCATTTTCTTTTTGATGTTGCCAAGTAAAAAAAAGCAAAGAAGAAAAAAAAAACTTGCTTTAATTCAGACAAGTTGCTAGGAATGAATAAATGAAGGCAATTGACACTTAATTATACAATATGACAACGCTAGATTTACATTCAGCGGATTCTTTAATTCCTGAATTTGAATCTTTACCTCGTTGGTTACTTATCCCATTTATAATAATATCAATATTGGAAAGTATTATTGGTATTATTGGAAATATTCTTGTTATATTTATCATATTATTTTTGAGTAAATCAAGTACACTACAAACATCACACAATTGTTTTATTATTAATTTAGCATTGAGTGATTTTGTTTTATGTTTATTTACAATGCCTTTAAATACTTATCGAAGTTTATATGTTTATATGTCATTTCCACCAGCTTTTTGTAAATTAGCAGATAGCTTTCCAGCTATAAATATATGTGTATCATCATTAACTATTGTCACAATATCAGTCCATCGTTATTTAGTAGTATATTATCCACATAAAAATTTTATTGGAACATGTTCAACATGTATTATTATGATTTCTATATGGTTGTTAGCTATCGGTGCAGCAAGTCCACTATTTTTTTATTCAAGATCAATACCAGCGTATGATGAATCTTTGATTGATACGATGGTTACAGATACTTGTAGTCAAGAATTAAATAGTTCATGTGAAGAAAAATATTTTAGCATGTACAAACGTTTACATATTTGTCATGAATCATGGCCTAAACATAGTGGATTACAACTTTCATACACAATATTTATGCTTTTTCTTCAATTTATTCTTCCGATTTTAATTATTTGTATTACTTATTATCAAATAGTGATTAAATTAAGAGAACGTAAGTAACAAAACGAATACTTCTTTTCTAAGAAAGCTTTATTCTAAGGAAGGAAAATTACTTGCTAGAAGAATTTTTTTTAAATTAAGAGACATTAGTGAATGCATTTAGAAGTGACGTACTACAAAACGCAAACGTGCAATTTACCCGTTTTTTTTATTAGAACAAATAAAAAACGATGAAAACAAAACAGAGTTACATGACTTTTATATTCTAGAGAATAGCATCAAGATGTAGACAAGATAATCGTAGTTGTTTCGAGTTGATGATGAGGTTGATTGACTCATTTTGAGATACTTCTGCATATCTCAGCCGACTGATAACGTTTCATCCATTTTCCCCTGGCAAATCTAGAGATAAAACGAAAAACTTTTCTTGTCATTCTCTCAGAATCTAAGCAGTTGAAGCAAATTTTCAGCCAGCTCATTCATTTATCAAAATTTTCTTGTTACCCAAGTCTTGCAGCGTCGTGAGACTCGTAAAAATAATCTTTGTTTTGTGTTATCATTACACATATTTAACGTAACCAATATTTCAAAAGAATTTTAAAATAACAGTCGATAGAAAGATTTGCTTTTTTAAGATAGTCGTCGAAACATTGATTCAATAAAAGTTCAAGTTCTTGTAAAATGTCGTGGTCTATTGATATTCATTTAGAATTTCATGTATCGTAATTGAAGATGAATTTATTTAATTATTCATCAGATTAGATGAAATATTTTGATTATTAGTTCAAATTAAGCTATCCACTAGAAAAAAAAACATATCTAATAAAAAATATCTTTAATTTATCATAAATTATTCAAAATACGGTTTCTAATAGAAGGGAGGGGGGGGGGAAGAATTTCTAAATACATCGTTTTTATTAGATGAACTTTTCATTTTAAAAATAGTCATTCAAAGCTCGAGATATACTTATAGAAAATGACGAGAAGATATTTTTCGTTGCAACACCATAATCAGATTATACATAAAATTACACGTGGAATTTTATATAATTGAAGAAAAAAAAATAGAATATAATTAGGAGTTTTAATAAGTGAAGACAAAACATATTTCTTTTTTTATTTCTCTCTCATAGGATTTCGATTTCGTTTCTTAATGAAACGTAATAATATCGCTTCATTACGTCATGAAATCTCTCGACATCGACGAAATAATGTACTTCTATTATTAATTGTATCACTATATGCAGTTAGTTGGTTACCATTTAATATTTCATACATCTTATTTACATATACTAATCAATTTCAGACATCAGGTTATTTTAAACAACAAGTAAATCAAAAAAACATTTTTTATTTCTTTTAAAATTGCTTTAGGAGATATTCAGTCTTCTCCTGAACGAACATCGAATGAATTATCAAAATATCTTCCGTTACGTTTTCTAATATGTATGATATCAGCAATATCAAATCCATTTCTTTATAGTTATTTCAATGAAACATTTAAACATGGCATAAGAAAATTGTGTTCATTGTGTTGTCCACAAATGAATATTGAGATACGCCAAAGTACTATTAATCAAAGTACAAATTCATTACATAGAATAAAATTAGACAACAACTATCTTAATGATAAACAAATGAATTCAACGTATAATCAGTCACCAAGCATATTCAGTCAAAATCTACGATACAATTCGTCGATTTCTCGATTAAGTAATGAACCATCAATAAAATTAATTGTTTTAAGTTCAAAGAACTCTTCGAAATCGATCCCATCTCATTTATAACAATCGAAAATTTATCGATTATCTAGAAAAAGAAGTCTCTATAGAATAATCTCTTCTGATTAGATTATGAACAAATATTCAACAACAGTTTTTAAAATAAGATATTTGAAGAGCATCTGCATCTGTTAAATAAGAACAAAAACAAAAACAAAAAAAAGTATTTTTCTAGTTTCTATATCTATTTCGAACTGTGTCGTTTTTTTTCATTTATTTATAATTGGTTTCTTTTCCTTGTATAAAATAAATGAAATGCATTTTCAAAGTCTATTATTACACCCTTTAAACATATATCAGCATACAGATGTTACATGAACCATTCATTTTTTGCGACTAAAACTAGCGTTGATTTATGGCAAAGAAATATTATAACATATCATTTACTCATCTATCTACTCTAAGAAGTCGCTTACATATAATAATATATTATGAAATGAAAAGAGTAAGAACAAAAGAACTTTAATGTAAAAGACTTAGCTCGGCATTTTACTTTTATATTAAATGAAAGAATGTTGAGATGAAATGTTTCGACATATATAATATAAGTTAATAGTGGACAGTTACATGGAATAAAGACAAATTATAATATAGCTTTTAATTAAGTTGAATAGAATTCTTTTGTCAAGAAATCTACAGAATCAACCAACACCTGTTTATAAATAGTAATAAATATCTTATTGTGTCAAGAAATTATTCTTTTGAGGTGTCTGCAGGTTGTAATAAAAAGATAATTGCAAGTTTTAATCATTGCACTTAATAAATATAAATAATAAAAGTGAAAATGTTTCAAATAGATAAATGGGAGTCACGACATCTGCCTAGTCATTACGCCTCAGATAACGGATATTGTTGTCTCTCTTCATGTAGAGCTCAGACTAAATCTTTTTCATGTATCTAATATTCAAAATTATGGGTAATTTAAATGAAAAATATTAAAGACGTTCGGGTATAATTTAAGGATTTATCAGAAACTAATGAATTACAAATATGAACTACAGCGGGTTACAACTGACTGAAATATTTATATTTAACAATATTTATAACACATTTCACGTACGAAGACATTGAAAACTTCATAAGGATTTATTTTTCTATTGTTATCATAGTTGAATAGAACTCATCGAGTTCTATGAAATTATGTTTTACACTTAGAACCATAAATTTAAGGGCAATCATTATTTAACGTGCACATGGCGCTTTATTAAAGAGCTCACTCTATCGTTTACGTTTTGTCTTTAAAATCTTATTTTTTCTTGTATTTTAAAATAAAGTTTTCCAATAGAAATCGATGAACGTTGACCAAAAATGTTAACAATAAAATGATAATTGTTTCACATATAGAATACGCATGAATATGCTAAATGTCAACTATCTTAGTCGATCCATGTCAGAAGAAGTATATATTTTGAATTCATTAGTTTTCTAATGAGTCCCTTAATGAGACCAGGGTGTATTCCATACTCTTCAATTAAAATACAAACCCCTTTGCTGTAAGTTTCATTATGGAAAAGTAACAATTAATTTAATTCTGCATGAAATGTATTTTCTTAGATTACATATATGATAGCTTCGGATAATCAGAAGTTCAACATTTATTTTAGACATCACGACTAAAATATACAGAGAAATTTTGTTTTTCTTTCAGTATCGTTGGCTACTCAGCGCTCAAATTCATTTCTTTATATGATAATAACAAATAATCATTTTTGATGATTATGATAGTGCTTTTAGTTCTCACTCAATTAATATACCCAGGTCGATCATCCTGAGTCATAAACGGCCGAATACCTATTACTTACGTTGAAAACGGCGATCGTATTCAGAGATGTCATAATATCCTAACACTGGGTATCTTCGACATACCTGTCACGATATCCATTCAAGTGGATATCTAAAATGCATACTAAAATGAATATTCATGTTCCTCATAGCTGAGGAATTTGAGTGCATTTCGTGTAACGAGAATGGGTATCCATTTGTATGGGTATCTATGTATCCTCAGCTCTGGAGAAAGATAAATATCCATACAAATGGATACGCAATCTCGTTACACCAAATGCACTCAAATTCCTCAGCTCTGAGGATACATAGATATCGATACCAATGGGTATCCTATCTGGATATTCATCTCGATACCCAAGTTGTGGATATTATGACATCCCTCATCGTATTTTGTAGTCGTTTACTGTTGTCGTAAACGAAGTGTTACGATGAAATACGGGCGTCATAAACGAGGCTCGTGAAAAATCTTCGTTAACGGTCATCGTAACTAAACGCTAACTGTAAACGACTATCGGATATCACAGTACCCAAGCAGACAAACTTTTGAGAAAACGCGTTTAAACGCACAAAAATTGGCCTAAAATCAGCAAAAACTGGACGTTTTNGTTCCCGACTGTGAGCCAAAAACGCTCATTTTTCGCCCTCTTTGTGCGTTTAAACGCGTTTTCAGACAAAACACGCGTTTACATGCATACAAAAAAGGGAAAAAGTGGTCGTTTTTTAAGACTTTGGATGTACGATCATGATTACAGTCACGTTTCTTGAGCTGGAGAAACACAACAACTTTTTTCTCTTTTTTGAATGCGTGTTTTGTCTGAAAACGCGTTTAAACGCACAAAGAGGGCGAAAAATGAGCGTTTTTGGCTCACAGTCGGGAACCTCAAGTGTGAGCCCAAAACGTCCAGTTTTTGCTGATTTTAGGCCAATTTTTGTGCGTTTAAACGCGTTTTCTCAAAAGTTTGTCTGCTTGGGTAAACGGTCGTATCCGTTCGCAAACGGTCGTTTACGATGATGGCTAGCGGTTCGCTCTCAGTATAGAACCAATTTTTTTAGATTATAGTTTACACAAACTATATCAGTAGAAAGTATTAAGTGACCATCGTTTAGGTGAAGTTAGCATCGTATTCGAGTAAACCTATCGATACTCTTTTGCACTGATGTTCCAACGTCCATACTCACAGTATTAGTAGAAATTTATATAATCTATCGAATAGTATATTTGGATTAGCTAGATCTTGAATCGTAATCAGACTTCACCGCTGATAAAATAATACTGAAGAAATCTCAGAAGATCCTACTTTGAGCTACGGAAAATCTGCCGAAATCATTGAATAGATTTACTCAAGTTGTGTTTCGATCATGAATGGAGTACGCAGAGCAACGATTTTGGCGAGTATGGTGCTAGAATTCCATAGGAAAAAAACAGTATTTCGGGATTTTAGGAACCGTTTTCAGCAAGATGAAAAATCTGATTTTACAAAACAAATTCTAGGATTTTTTTGATTTTTCGAACATTCAGGAGTACCCGTCCACATCAAGTTAATCCAAATATACGATTCGATAGGGCATAAGAAATTCTGCTAAAAACACGAGCATGCGCATTGGAACATTAGCTAAGAATACGGGCAAGTTTCACTCGAATACGATGCTAACTTCACCAACGTGTCAAAATCACGATTTTCTCCATCAAGAGAGTAGCACAATCTTATTTTCCTTCAAGTATCGTTTTTCAAAAAATAATCGAGTTAGTATGAATTTTGAACATAACATCAGCTGAAATCCGGTTTCTAATAAGAAACCAACACAATCCATTCCAAAAAGGAAAAATTGAATAGATTTTAATGAAAGAAAACTCCTATTGGTAGGATTTAAACCTTAAGAAATCTAACAATTTGTCTAAATCTGTCATCAGAAATTCATCAAGTTTTTATATCAGTTTTATTTCCATCAGACAGAAATACTATAATTTTCATCACCTTTTAAGCCCGTAAAATCATTTAAATGAGATTTTCCCTCAGTTTTAAACATGAGGAATATACAGGTAGAACATCAAAATAAACCATAAAAGATTCAGAACTATTATTATGCAGAAAACTCCAAAACCCGGCGGTGCAGTTCTGAAATACCCTGGAGCATTCTCATAAATCAGCCCATAAATCACAAACTATAGAGCTTACTGGGGATATAAATCATTCCAGCTTATATGACAACAATGTTCGTGAATCGTTTTATCGTGAGGAGTCACATTATTAGTACAAGCCTGTCACGTCAGACATATCCCCTACTTGAAAATTAAATAGTTAAGATGAAAAAAATCATAGAAACACCAAGAAATACTGCCTGAACTGACAAATCATTGTCAATGTTACAGCGCAAAAGTGCTGCAAGGTCTGACTAGTATAATGAGCAATGACAAAACTTGCTAGATACTAATACTATAACACTGAAATTTATTCACAAACCAAAACTCTATACTCCACAATAATTTTATAGCTCCTTCATTATTTCTATGATTTCTGCTTGAGATTTCTGACACATTTCCAGGATTCTTAAGTCTTTCATCATTTATCAAAAAGAAGCACCATAAAACATGTATTCATCCTTAACAGAGCACCTGCGACAAAGCCTATCATTTATGGCTCACTTTCACTGAAAAAAATCCAAAAGCAGGATTTCTGCATCTTAAACGTTATGGGTAAGGATAGAAGACATGTCGTGCTCCAATATTTCACTAATACTGTAAGTCCACGAGATCGTTTATCATCTCGCCAAATCTTCACATTCACCTATAACAAGCTATTTCTGCTTCAATGCCGCTCCGGATCTAAAGTTCGTCAAAACCGATTTCTATCAAAAACCATTATAGCATTAAATCATTTTTACGATTTCAGTTGGAAACTGCACTTGCCTGAATGTACAACTTTCAAGAAGTCCTATATACATTCACTCAAAACAGCAGAATACATAGGTTCCGTATGATCTTTAGAAGCCTTATGTCACAAAGATTCGGAAATCCCACATGTCCTTTCGCAATAAATCGAACAAAAACATCGTTTGCCCTTACAACCGAGTTAAACTTCGGAGCAGATCTTTATTGAACATATCCCTATATCGAATTCCTATTGAACGCTGCTGAGTCAATCCACTCAATTCAGAAAAAAACAATCTTTACAGGTATTTCTACGATCGGAAAGATGCAATTTTGTAACAAACAGGAAAAGGATATTGGTGATTCTACTTATTTTTCACCAATTTCCATTCATGCTATTACTTATATTACCGTATATCCAATTTTTTGTATTTTGCGTCATGATCTTCACTGAATGTCATTAGCGGTGATTTTTGACGATTTCCCCTTAACCAGTTTTCCTATATATCTTGCATAAATATTCATCATTTAAAGATTTCTTGTTCTCGATACTATTTGAATCATCGTAAATAGCGCCACAAGCAATTATTGATACTGAATATCATTTCTGAAAATTATTACTGATTTTTGATAAATTATATACAAAAAAACATTGATTTAATGAGGGTTTCTTTGATGCTTTTTGTATTTTTCAGATTTCGAATGATCCCTGCTGTATGATGCACGGAAAATGATAGGGAGTTAGCTTTAAGTGCTCTCGATAGTTTTAGGATATAGGCAGTGCTCCTTAAAGATCTTTTGAAAGCATGATTTCTGTGATTTTCGGTATGATATGGAGTAGGTTTGTTTGGCTACTTGCATTTGTCTAGTATGATTTCTGTGGAAATGTGGTACAATTTATGTATGTAGTGTGCTCATTATCGAGTGGAGGGTTTTTTGGATGTATTTTTCTTTCTGTTCAAAATTACGGCCGTATATGTCATCGTAAACGACCGTTTATGACCGTATCTAGTCGTCGTAATGCCCGACCTGGGTAGAGATGTTTTCTTGTTCATTGATTTGGTAAAATAAATTGGAATGTGATAAAAACCTATTCAAACACGATGGGGGAGGCTGATTGCAATCAAAGCAATCATTGGCAATCTTTGGCAAATACTAGCAATGATTTAGAATAAAATGCTCTTTATTCAAGACAATGAAATTCGTAGTCATTTAAATAGTGATCACTATAGAAAGTATTGTAGCATCAAAATAAATATCATCTTGTATTATATACATACATTCCGGTCAATCGCGACGAACAGCAGACAGTCGATATATAATCTAAGGCGATATTTTTCTTTTCTCGTGTTCATGTGACACGATAATTCAGCATGAAAAAATATAAACATCTCTTTCTCTTTTTGTTTTCGTTTCATTTCCATCGTTTCACACAAACTCACCCACATACTGTTTATTTATTAAATTTGCTATTTTTAATATGTCTACCCCGAAATATTCACAAATCGATACAAAACCACTCCGTTCAAATATCATGGATCTTCGTGATGATGCGTTTTACTATTTAATTCGCCAAATTTCTGGAAAACTAGTCGCAGGATTGCTTGCTTTTCAAGAATGCATTGGTGTTGATTCATTTCCTGGATGTAAGGATGTTGCTGCCCAGTGAAAAACTGTCAAGTTACATGAGATTCTACGAAATTATCATCGGCCCAGAACGAACAATCCGATAGCTGGATCCAACCAGATTCGATCGGATTTCTATCAGTTCCTGCAGGATTCTAAGTAAATCCTGGTTGTGGATCCACTCACGGATTCCTATTGTTGAAATTCGATCGATTCTCGCAGGAACCAGTCAAAACTCGATAGGTTTCTTTAGGACCTCGTTGGAATCCGACTCCTGAAATTCCTATCGGATTTGGTTGTTGGATTTGGTCGGATGGTCACCGGATTCCAACACTAGGGATCTGTTAGTAGTTCCTCAACCCGGAATCTTATGAAACTTTGTCGGCTCGTCGAGTTTTATAATATCCGATCGGATTCGGTATCGGATTTATACACCTGGAGGAATTTTGCAATAAAATCAAAATTATAATCGATTTAACAGAGTATTTTTCATTAAAAATCAAATTATCTTCGATTTGGAGGATTTCAATCTCATACAATTTTGATTATGTTGCATAAAAATTCGATGATAATCTCATAGAATCTCATATAATTTGACAATTTTTCACTGGGTGCTATACTCCAACTTAAATTCGATCAATTAAATGATCTAAAAAAAGCATTCGTACATTACGTTAACCGATGGAACGATTGCACTTTTACCAGGACTTGAATCATCCGTTCATAATCTCATTAAACTACTCAAAAGGAAATGAGAAAAATTAACAAGGAAGTTCAACGATTTCCATCAATCATTTATTCAGCTCTACCAGCTGTAACCACCATCTCGCCTGTTATACCAGCCGAAAATGTATCGAGGGTGTTTGTGTGGGTGTGATTGCTCGTGTGATCTTCATTTGGTCCACATTAAGATTTCGTCAACACCCACACCCATAAAAAATTAATCATTTCTAAATTCTATTAAATGTCAAGCTGGTGATAACAACGCTAATGATTCCAATAATAAATTTTTATTTCCACATCATCACAAACAGCATAGAACAGCCGATTCTAAATAAATATCATCTGCAGCATCGACTTCTATCGTACAACTAACAGTTAAAACACTTGAAAATACCATTTTGCAAGCGTATTCTTATACAAGTCGTCTCGTACGTCACGTAAATATGTATCAACAACATCAAATCTTATCGCTAAGAAAATTGTCAAAACTGGTTAGTTTTCAACTTCAAAATAACGAATAGTCGATTATTCACATTTTAACCAACAGGATCTAGACTATGACTCAGATTCAGATGATAGTAGAGGTGAAGAAGATGAAGATACTACTGGAAATTGTACAGATAAAGAAGATTCAAGTGAGAATGACAAGGATTATGTATCTAATCATCTTTTCAAAGTTATTTCGACTACATTTTAAGGAATGGGAGTTTTTGATTCTATTAATTCAATATTGGCCAAGTCGTACTTTATCGTTAACATTAATGGTACAAAAATATATTTAGATAAATAGACAGCTGCTTGGCTGCTTTCAAATGATAAGTCTACTTTGTCTTCAGATCGTTTAAAGCGCATTATGAATAATTGATAAAATCTACTCAGATTCCAGTTCTTCATATTTGAATCTCATCTTTCCTTTTCGATGGGCTGTACAGACTTTTGAAGGATAATTTTAGGTACCCTGGTCGACTAATCCGACGACGAATTCTATCGGATTCTAAAAAACTACTAATCGAGGAAATCCAGTTGGATTCTGGGTTTCGAAACTATTGACAAGTCCGACGGAAGAATTTTAAAAAAATATCAAGATTCTATTTAGTGCAAAAGAGCTTTTTAGAAGTTGAGTATAGCAGACTTTTGGCGCATCGAATCCCAGAGTAGGATGCGATCGCATAGTATCGGATTCCGATCCTACGGATCCGAATCTCGACCCGAAACCCGGAATCCGACGGAATTTGTTGGTTCTTGTCGGTTTTCATGTAAGATCCGATTGGATCAGATTGTAGAAATGAACGACCTGGGATAACACCAGAAATTTTAATTTGCTTTTATATTTCCTGCTAAAGACGTGACAGTAATTTATGTAGTTTTCATCATGTATACACTCTGTTTTTCTATGAAAAATGATGAGTAAATTCATCGCATTTTTATGATGTTTCAAGACAGAAATTCATATTTACTAAAAAGGACTTTAATTGATGATTTTTCGATATCAAAGAAGAAGAATAATCATTCCCAGATCGAACAGTACGGTCCGTATACGGCCGTTTACGGTTACTTTGCGACTATTTTCCGGGTGAAAGTTTGCCGTAATATCTGGTGCAGTAATACGGACCGTATGATCATGAGTACGGAACACAAACAGCCGTAAACAATGAAAATTCAGTCCGGTTTACGGTGCCGTATTACTGTGCCAGGTATTATGGGCAAGTACGGTCTATTTACTGCCGTAAATATACCGTTTTGACATCGTTTACCGTCAATAAGCAGACCGTAAACGAGTCCGTTTTGATCAACCTGGGTTGCCAATCTTTGGGCAATCAAAAATTCAGCTTTATCCCCTTTGTTCAAACAGTTAGGATTAAGAAAAACCTGAATTTTCACAGTTTTATTAATCATTCTTCATGTTTCTTCTTGTTTTTCTTCTTCTTATTGTTATTATTACTAGAACTAGTTGTTATGTGAGCGATAGTAAAGTCATTCTACGAATGAACAACAAGAGAAAATGATAAATTTGTCTTTCAGTTACTTTCTAGTATATCGCACTTTTTAGTAGTAAATTCATTATATTACTCTCTTTCGCATAACTACAATGAAATACAGTTCTAGATAGAAAGTTTTCTTGATGTTGAATTTTTGTGTGTTCAACTTGCTTCGGGCCTCTATACAAACTAATTAATCATAATAAAGAATTTAATATTACGACGAGATTCATTATATCATCAAACTTGTCATTGAAGATATATAGAGGCTAGTATTTTGCCCAGTACCAATGTATAATTGATTGTAGTGAGAATGCTATATGATACCATGCGAATCCATATCAAATAATGTAGCCGCTTAGTTATCATGATGGCTCTGGTAATGTTCAAATTATATGTGATATATATGACATGTCTGTATTTTGAAGATTTTTTCTTTGAATAATTATCTTGTTCATAGTTTTAATCAAACTTAAGAAAATTACATATTACACTTCAAATTATAATTCATACCATTTTAACCAGCTTTTCTAAATATTGTTAAAATTTCATATGAAATGATCAATATAATCACAGCTTTAAGACTAGATATTCTTATCTGTGTTGGCGTCATTATTGGTACGCAAATATTTGTTCTATTAGTATGTTGAAGGTTTCAGTAGATGATCATGCGAATCTAGTTACTGCATATTATCAATTGAGATAATCACATATATAGTCAGTACATCTTTCTGTTGAATGTATGGTACATGATGTATTAAAATAGATTAAATCATTCATATAAAATATTTTACGATTATGCTCTATATGTCATATTAGTGGTGTGAACTTGAACATAGAAAGTTAGACAGGGAAATGTTCTCATGAAGAAAGTTCCGCAATTGCTTTCCTGTTTTTGACTCGCTATTTCCGTTATAGATAGGACTTGAAAAACTAAGGGAAATAAAAACATTGTTAATAAATATAAACCTATTGATAGAAAAAAGCAATTTTTTATTCTAATTTTTTGCTTTGAAATTAGACGATCGCAACCAAATTCAACTGAGGATATCACAATCTAAAATCATATCCATAAAAAAGAATATAATGATTTCTGACGTCTTTTCAAATATTCTACTAGACTCAATAGTTCTTTTTCGAAGCAATCAATTTTAGGATAGCTACGCCACCAAAAACTATTTCTTATAAGAGATCATTATCTAAATATGCAACATCATAAAGCAAAAGGAAGCATCTATTTTGATTAAAAATGTTCTTGGACGTTAGAACTAATATATTTAATTTGAAAATAGATAGAAGTGAAATCAACACTTCTTTATTAAAACTTTATTGCTAATCTCGCTTTATCAAGTTGAATATTCGGTAAGAGAACTTAAATTTTCGATCAACAAACCATGAGTACGAATGTTTATAGATTTTTTTCTTAATTCGATTTGATTCATATCGATGAAAAACAAAAATATCATTTCAAAGTAAAAATCAATTAAGACACGTTCCTTTTCAAATTTACTTTTAACAGCAAAACATGTAATCAATGCAAGTATGAAAACTAGAATTCTTCACCAATAATTGACTTATTCACCAATAAATTATTTATATAAAAAGAAAACCATAAGCTTTCAAAATAAAGAAAGCTGGCAAATTTTACAAAGTATCAAAACTTCAAATTGTTTTTATAAAAAAATCTATTCCTTAGGCAACGATAAATTTTAAAAGTGAATTTAAGAATGATTGAAAAAAACACATCAACCCTGAGGAATAAAATGACGGATGCATTTGTCACTGTATTCGAATAAATCTTTAACGAATAAATCAATGTGAATCAAAATATGAAAATAGAAAATGGCGAAACACTGCATTTAATATTACGTAAAATATATGAATAGATTTTAAATAGGGTGTTATCTTGATGATATATTCAAAAAAGATTGATTACAATTGTTTTGTTTCTGCAGTACAATTATTAAATTTATCTAATCGATTCGAGTTTTTTTAAATATTTAATTGTGTTTTCTTTGCAGAATTATCTGTTTATATTTCAAGGTCACCAAATATTTAATAGATTTACTATCGAACATGATGTAATGTTCCATCTTAACTGAAATAATTTATTATTCAGTCAATATTTATTGATATTGAACGAACGTTTATTGCGTGACATTTCTATAAACTGACTTATATTGTTATTTTACGTAAACCTTGAATTTATGAATTATACTATGTAAGAAGAAAATCTCGAATGCATGTTTTTTAATCTACTAGCTTCGCTTCATTTTACGAAGCAATCTTCTAAAATTATATTCCGTACAACATTACATTCAAACATTTAGATACTATATTCATAAAATAGACCTTACATTTATGTTGTTTTTTTTCTTTCTGATAGAATATTGAACTCATTAAAATCTTTAATATATTATTAAAAAAAACATCAGGACAACAATAATTAAATTTTATGTGTTGTCACACTTGAATATGTTTGCATGATCACAACAGGACATATTAGAAATTAAAAAAATATATTTCTCCATAAAGAATTATAGTCTATCGTTAAATTGAGTTATTCTTTTTTCGCTACTGATGAAACTGTAATGAGAATAGTCGTTAGTAATATTCATGTTGTTTTCAAAAAAAGCTATTAGTGTTACACATCGTCATCATTACTGGTATATTATAGATTAATAAATTTTAATTGAAATATGAAAAAAATTTAATCCAACGTAGACAAGGTCAATATAAATTGAGTTTTTGCAATAATAGTTAAATATTAATCATAACAAACACCCAAAGTCTTCGTTTTAAAATCGATTTTTCTTTGTCTCACTATAGTCAATGAAAAGAAAATGTATTGTAAATTAAATCGATTTCTTTTTCCTATTGAATATTTGACTTAGATTAACGAATTGTTAAAATTTATCGTCTAGATAAGAGTTGATTTTCATATTCTTTTTTTTTGTTTCTGTATCTATTGCAATATTTCAAATGTTCCTAGTGCTCACTAGATTCAATTTCAATTTTGAATCTAAATACATTGTATATTTGGGAAGCAATTAAAATGCTTTTTTTCGCTCATGTTTTTTTTTAGATTTTACTTTCTGCTTTTCAAATGTCGACAACATTATCAATAACTTTGATGTTGTTCTATAAAAAGAAAAAGAGAAATAGACCGTGTATGTGTGTGCGTTATTACACTGTTAAAGAAAGACGAGAAAGAAAAAACAGACTGATGTAACGAGTCGGACTATAAAAAGATAGAAAAAAAATAGTTGAAAACACCACAACAATAGCAACAGCGTTGTCTGACTTTTACGAGGTAAGATAAAAAAAATACAACGTAGAAAGAAGAAAAATTAGTTCATGAATATGTTTTGTACGCTTATTATTAAAAAAAAAATATCCGATTGAATGTATCATGATATAAAAGAAATAAAATTGCGTAGTTCAACATAAAATTGTTCTCTATACTTATTAAAAGGTGTTATTATTGACATCGTATAGATTATTTTATTTAACATTTTCTTGATAAACAAACGGTAAGTTAAGCAAAAAATCGATTCCTTTTGTAAGTCAGTTTAATCAATTTTAGTTATAAATCGTTCTATTAAAACTATTAGCGAGTTAGTTTTTTCTTTTTTTATAATAGGATTTTGAAGGAAAAAATGTTTGTATTTGTTGTAACTTAAAAGAACTCTATTTGTTTTTTTACCATTAACCATATGCAATACAACGGTATTAAATCGATTTGCGGTTAGTATCAAAAAGTAACATTCTGTTATTCTTCACTCATTCTTTGTTTCTCTCTTTAAATGTATTAAATTTCGCTTTCTTATACAAACGATTACGGATGCCAGACATATTGCAATAGGAGAATTTCAGTATTGATGTTGTTCAAATAGCGGTTCGTATATGCGCTTCTAGTCAGTTATTTCGATTATTTTTCTTTTGCATTTAAGTATGAGTGAGGATCGAACAAATTCCTTGAAGTCTTACTCATAGAACAAAAGAAAAAGAAATAAATCGTGAAGAGAAAATAATCTTTTGTATAACAATCATTCAGTCTTTTTTTTATTTCTTAATTTTTCTTTTTGAACATACTTCCAGATGTTGTCATAAGCGTTCATTCAAGTGGGAAGATAATTCTCACATTGATTATCTAAAATGCAAACACAATTAAATACACTCGATACAAAAGAACCCATCGATTATGATAATTTAAAGATAATCACAAAGCCACGACCACCACGCCGTCGTCAAAGTGGTGCTTCATTGGTACCATTTCGACCGTATGTTAAACGTTTAACTAGTGTACGACAACCATTCTCCTTTACAAATGGTTTTGATCGATGGATGTTGATGGGTCGAGATGAAATACTTTTTACACAATCAAATGCTCGATGTATTGGCTCATTGATTGAGGATTGTGATGTATCAGATGTTATCCGATGGGATATCGAAGCAGAATCAACTCGTTTACCAATGATGTGTAAATTATGGATGATTGGTTAGTATGAAAATTTAATTTTAAGAAAAATGGAAAACAAAAAGTTCTTTCTAATTTTCTATAGTTGATGGAGCTATTGTTGAACGAGGAAAGCCACATTTAGTTCAAGATGCAGCTGTACAAGTATTAACACAAGGTCGTAATCTTCGTGCATTATTATCTCTACAACAACGTCATAATTCAACATCAATAAAAACAACATCCGATCGACGTCGTCGTCAATCGTGGCATGATGTTAATGAATATCATAGTGTACCTTACTATCAATATACTCGTGCTGTTCAAATGGGATTTCAACGATATATTCAATGTAATATGGACAATGAACATTTCGTAACAGGTCGACAAGAAATTCTTTCCGAAGTCGAAGAAGAAACAGTTGACGAAAATTCAATCAAAATTATAAAAAAAGAAATAGTTCATGAAACAGTACATCATTCAGTAATACCACAATATCATGTTCGTATATCTATTAAGACGCAAACACAGTAAGAAATGTTTTTTTTCTTTTTAAATTAATTGAAACGATGCTGATTTTCGTAGACCTCAATCAATTGATCGTTCAACATCCATTGATTCACAATTGATTCAAATGGGTAATCTTAATTCAGAAAAAAATGAAATAATTTTATCATCAATTGCTAATCCATATCGTCGTGTCGTATCTTCAAATTATTCTTCAGAAATAATATCAATTTATCGTCATGATATTGAATATAAACATCGAGCAGTATCCACTGGTGATGATTATCCTCATGCATGGCTTCGACTCAATACTGATTTTATTTTATCAGACTTTAGTAAAAACCAAAATGTGGAGAAGGAGCAGTATTTACCTCCTCCTTCTCCTCGACACAATCAAAGTGTACAAACAGATGTCAATGAGTCAAAGATATCATCATCATCATCATCATCATCATTGTCTAGATCAATACATTTTCAAAATTATTCATCTTCAGCAACAACAAGTAATCATTATGAACTTATTGATGAAATTGACGATGGAAATAATGCGCAACGATCTTTACCATTTGTCATTACTGATAAAAAAGTAGGATAATATAATTATTTTGTCCTCTTCTTCTTACCTATGGATTTTTTTCCAGGTTGATTCTTATAATGATGTAGATTATCGTTTTAACAGTTATGATATAGAAAAATCTTCTGCTCGTGATTATACAAATATTAATAAACAATCCATATCATCAAAACAATCGGAAAATGATTATAATATATTGGTTTCATCGTTAAATCATCAGCAACAACCATCATATTCAGCACCTGACCCAAAAAGTAATCCATCAATATGTCATTGTTTTTCCAATGACACTACCCGAACACGGACAAAAAGCTCCGACAGTACATCAACAACATTATTAGCAAGTTTACTTGAACGCTATGAAAGAACATTACGTGAACGGCAAAGAGCATTTGCTATTGTTAATGATGAATTATTAGATATTGATGACATATTAAAACGTTATAGACAAAAAGTACAGAATTTATCATCGACACAAACAAATATGGTAAGTAAATTTTCTCACTATTATTTTTATAACTGTGTTATGCATTGAAAAGAACGAAGAAGACGTGAAAGAGAAAGAAGTCCTTCACTTTCTCGACCTTGCCAGGGCTTTATATTTCAATTCAGTCTTTTTTATATGAAAATTAATTTCTTCATCCAGTGTCAATCTAGAGTGTCTGTCTCTTGGAATTTTTTCACACCTCATTCATTTTCTTTCTTTTTTTTAAATATATTTAATCAGACTATGGAGCTTCGTCGAGATATTTCTCTATTGTCGACAAAATCAAAAGCAGACCAATCAACAACAACAACAACAACAACAAGTAATAATATAGTAAAAGATAAATATAGATCAATGCCTGGATTAACAAGTGAAGATATGATTAAAGCATACAAACCAATACCAAAAGTTCATATTACGAATTCTTCAACAGCTCTATTAAAAGCACGACAACCTCGTTTTCAAGTTCCATCAACAATAACAACACGACCAGATTATTGTGATTTATGTTTAACAGGTTATAATACAAACTCAGCATGGATTAGATATAATGAAAGAAGAATTGAAGAATTACAGAAACGAATTGATTTAATGCTACAAATTGATGATAATGAAGAAACCAAATTATTATTATCATCATCATCTCCTATTTCAACAACTGCTACAGTTACACAACGCATCAATGATATTCTTTGGAGCAGATCAAGACACCCTAGCCGACGTCTCTATGATTACTATCGATTTAGTAAGTTTCTAACTTAATTGTTTTCTATAACATGTTAGTCATCATTAAAAAGCATCTGTTAATCTCCAACAAAAAAGCAAATGCCAAGGTTTATTTTCTAAAAACAAATACTCAGTTTATTTTGAAAAATAATATGTGTTTCTCTATGACAAGACAAACACTTCTGACTATATTATCTTTTGTAATTTTACAGTACAAAGAGTATTTGTACAAAAATAACAATGACTGTAAATATAAACTATTATTCTATTAGTATCGCCTCATCGTTATCAACACCGTTTACCACATCGATTAAATCAATCATTACCAAATTCACCTCGTCTACTCAGTCGAAGTACTATACGTTCAATAACACCAGTACGAAAATCTGTTCGAATATCTACTCAATTAGTTCCACCACATACTGTTCATCATCGATCAAGATCTGCTTCTCGACCAATTGTATCAATATTACGTCCTAGTAGTGTATTAACTGCACCTAAATCGAATAAATTCTCTGAATCATCACATGTTTGGAGAACTGCAGTTGATGGGGAAATGTATGCTCTTCAACAATTCACTATTCCAAGATATTATCGGTTGTACAATGATGTTAGTTTTAGAGAAATGTATAATTTTTCACGTATGCTTGATACATATTTGGATTCAAATCGAACATCGACTAAGGATTATTCCTCGTTGGTTAAAAAATTTGCATTTGAACAAGAATTAATGTCTCCTGTAACAAGCATTGCATAAATATTTACAAACAGATTCCTACTCTTTCCGATGAACTAATTTATATGTTCTTTCCTTTGAAACAAGACAGTTGTATTTTATTAGACATTGAGATACACCTACATATTTTAACCGATTGTGAAAATTATTTATGGTGTTATTTAAAGTTGCTTAGCTTTTCATTCCTTTGCTTTTATATTAAAAATAGAAAACAAAAAAAAACTTTTTTTTTATTGTTAAATATTCAATTCAATCACAAGGACAACTTCAAATTGGCGTTCTCTCTCATTTGTGTCACAATGTTTGTTGTATCATATATTTTTACCATAGAACCACTTAACATTGAAATCAAAATGTAATAAATTCGAATAGTTTTGTTTATTTTTGTGATAGTCTCTCTAAAAGTTTAAGACTATAAGAATACGTATTGGTAACAATTATTAAATATATTGAAAAACAATCATGCTCATAATTATTTTAGTCTTTCATTTGTATTGAGATACACATGCTTTCACATGATGAAAGAATTCTGAGCCATTGTAATTATGTAGATGAAAAGTTGTTTAGTGGTGGAAAAAAACATGCAGAAATCTATGTAATATTCTCCAGAAGCATTTCTTATTAACTAATGAATTAAAAACAAAAAGAAGAAAATAGAAATTTCTTGTCTAAATGATGATTCGATCGAATTTCAGCTTTCAAGTGACAGGATAAATACAGAAATTGATTCATGTATTGCATTCAGATGTATTCCATTTATTCTAGAATCCAAATGAACATGACTCGCTGGTATGATTAATATGTGCGTAATCAAGATATAAAATTCGAAGGTAATAAATAGTAAAATTCGATCAAGTTTATTTTGATAAAGGTAGAAACCAGAAAAGTGCCGATAAAAAATTAAGAATATGGGGTGTCTCGTAGAATCTAATGCTTCTATCGAATTTTAGAGACTTACTAGTGAACAGAATACAGAAAAATATAACGTATCAAATGCATAGCTATGAATAACAAATTATTTCCAAGTTTATTTTTCCAATAAATTAATTCATACTGCATTCATGTAGTCATATTTTATTAAGTTTAACTTTGATTTTGTGTTTCATCTCGTTTTACAGCATCATTTGTTGCGAGAACAGGAGAATCTATTGGATTTACCAAAAAATGCGTAAAATAACTTTCATAGATAAACTCATATATTTTGAAACTGAAATTTTCGATAAGCTTATGGAAATTCATAACAATTAAATGCACATTGAAATGGACTATGAAATAAGAACACTATTCTGAAGAGAAGAAGTAATCGGCATTGAAGTTACAATTTCTTTTCTAATGATATAATAGTAAAAATTCCAACATCTGTAAGATTTTACTTTCAACGGTAGAAAAATGTTAGTAGATCAGATGTGCTAAATCAAGACAAACAGATGTAATAATTCCGTTTAAAAGATGTTTACAAGTAGAAAATATGCAGTCTCATGTGGTTCGATGCACTTAAAAGTTGCGATATGAATTTCAGATAACATGGTCAAAGAAGTTAATTAAAAGAACTTCTCGGTTTTCAACTTGTATTTTTCGCTAACAAAAAATCTATTGGTCTAATCAACAAAATTAAATAGTCTGTTTCAAAAAAGCAACCATACTTTTGTAACATAACAGCTTTCTTATTCTGAAAAAAGTTTCATCTCTTGTTCGATGCACAAATTTCAATTTTATGTTTCCCCATGTAGAAAACAAAAGAGCATATTCTTAATAATTGATGGTTGTTTTCTTTAACTTTAAATAGAGTATTCTATAGATCCAATTACTACAAATTTTCAAGAAGATATTGTTTTTCAAGCATGTTTATCAACTAGAATGAAATTTCTGGAAGCATCTATTGACTGGAAAATATTTATATGAAAGCAAAGATTTCGATCAATAGAAGTGAATTCATAGATCAATTTTGCCACAGTCAATTGTCTAGTGAAGACTATGACATCAACTTTACAAGATATTTTTCAAAATCTAAAAAAAATGTTCCTTATATCTAACTAGTATTTTTAGATGTTACAATTAAAAAATTAAAGTGAGAAGCTAAAGAGCGTGAAGAATTCTGAATAGTTCAATGCTTTCGTGATACTATTTCTTTTCCCCATAGGATATCAACGTTTAGACTAAAAAAGTGAAATTTGTCCATAGTAAACAATCAGTTCATTCTCTATAATTGTACAACAATGAAAAAATGTACTGATTTTGACATTAAATAAAATCTATTTTTATACAGATATATTAATATTAATTATCGAAATTAAAACTCTATGCAAGGAGATTTGAAGAATCATAATTATATTCACTTGTATGATTTTGCCGTCAAAATATTCACAAGATCATCTATTTCACCATAACTTGAAACTTATATCATTACTTTTTCCATGACAATATTCTTTTCTAATAGCTAAATACATGATTTGCTCTTTAGATAATTAGTTTCTACGATTTGTTAATAATGATTCAGAGAAAGTTTCTTTTTGCTAATTATAACACATGAAATAGATTTAACAAACAAACTAAGATTAAATAATAGACTAAATTAAGTTCTCCTATAGCAATACTATTCATCAATATAACTAAAAAGAAATATCATAAAAAGCAACATAAGAAAACATAGTAAAATTAATAGAAATAACAATAAAATCACAATTCATCTTACTGTATCAGTAGGCGATACCATTATTTTTCCCAATGCAGGATTTGAACTACGGTAGTTTCATTTAACAAAGACAATTTTCATTGGAAAGAATAACTTCGACTATTTTGTGTTTATAATAAAATGATTGTTCATATTATTCTATGATTTAAATCGATTCATTGATAGGACTTAGTCGAAATTGAATCATCAATACCACGATTACTATCGAATGGATTCTATGAAGAATCACTTAACCTTTGTCTTGATACTATTAACTATGATATCCCATAGAATGAAACTTGTTCTAAATGATTGTATTCAATCGATGAATATCGGATACTTGTCAATTTTAACTAAATCAAATAAATTCCATTTCGTATAGCTCAACATTTCGACATATATGTTTTCCTGATCTAGTAACATCTACTGTGACTTGTAAACAAAAAATAATTATCCAGCTCGAAATATTTTCGTAAAAATAAAAATAAAATTATTATCATAAATCAATAAATCTATTGCATTTCTACTAGAAAGTAGATTTCTTTTTTTGTACTGATAAAATACGTTATTCATTGTTACTATTCGCTGTTTTTTTTGTCAAAATATGCTCTTTATAATTGAAAATAGAAGGCAATACAAAACATTATCGTATGACGATTTGATTAGTTAATTAATCTTAAAATATAATCTCTAATTTAGGCAATTAAATTGACTCTTTGCTTTTATTTAATACGAGAAAAACGATCTATGGTTGATATTATTTTGACAAAAGATGTAGCCTCTCATCGTTTTTCAAGTTGATATTGACATAGGTGCTTTTTCTTAAAGTCACTTTCTATATTGAATGAATTTGATTGACCACTTGTCAATTCCATTTAGTGTCTCAACAAGATTCATACTCGAAATTGATCTTACTTTTCAAAGTTTTTGTTTTATGTGTTTTTATACATATGACACTTTCTTTTATATCCTTGAGCTATGGTGATTAACAAAAACATCGATCGGGTATAATCAAAGAGAAACGCATTACATTTATGAGACTAGCGATTGCCTATGCATATGAATATGAAAAGAAAAGAGAGTCGAAGCGAGAGGAGGAGCATAGATGGGAGGTCAATTAGGAAAGACTAACATTGGCGCATAGGAGGTCTTACTGATTAGCCTTTTGATCATCGATATATTGTTTTTAGGAATATAAAAAAAGCAGGTGGCGTCAGTCCAATCGACTGTGCAGCAGGTGAAGAAGCGTGTCGTTGATCTATCTATAATATATCTTCAATCTAATGGGTCAAATGAGAGTCGATTAATCGGGCATGCTGTGACACACTAATCAAAGTGAAGAAGATCCTCCTACTCTAAAAGCATCGTTAACTTAAATAGAGATACACAAACGACAACTGTATTTTACTCTTTTCTTTTTCTATCAATGCACATAGAACAAAAGAGAGCCAATGATCGATTGTGTCATCTAATACGAAGTCAATCTGTTTTTTTTTCTAATGTCCTATTGACCGAATATGAGATACCCAAAGAAGAGAAAAAAGAACTGAAATTATTGGTAAAAATTTCCCATTGGATCTCGTATTGTATTACAACATAGTGCCTAATCGATTAGTGAATTAAGTTCAATGACTTGTTAGCTTTTTATTTTTTTTTTTTGTGTTCTTTGTTGTATTTTGATTTCTCTAAAGGCGTTATGAATTCGTAATTGACACTTTCGTGTCTATTCCCTTGATGAGAGAATTGACAAGGTGTACTAAACTATGTTTGTGATCATACAGATCAAACAACAAGCAATGCACATTCTCAAGTGGTTTCTCTTTCTCTCTCTCCCTATCGTTTCCTTTCGTTCTTTTTATTCAATCAGATGTATATGTATGCTAACGTAAATGACTTTTTGATGATCCATCTATAGTTCTTTGTCCTACATACAAAATGATGACAAACTTTATTCTACTCATATTTTTAATTGTGTATTATATACAATATGAGAATCAATCACTATATCGTTATTGATCGGACTATCGTCATCATATTAAATGAAAAGAATAGCGAATAAGACATATTCAAGGTATATACTAATCGAGACAATATTGTGTACATATTATATACATACATAACCTCTTAAAAGAAATGAATGAATAAATACATTTAATGCATTTTTTCTGTTACATAATTTAAAAATCATGATTTATCTCATACGAAAAGTGTTCATATTCATTTAAAAACAAGAATTAGAATTTTTCCTTGTTTCATCAATATATTTTATATTTACAAAAAGAAAAGAAATCCATACAAAGCAACAACACAAAAAAAAAGAATCGAAAACTTTACAAAACAAATCAAGAAAAAAAGAGCCTCGCCATTTTACTGTAAAATGTTATTAATATTTAATTTAAAGTTTTCCTACTGATGTAGGTGAATAGTAAGATGAAAAAATAGATGTTGGATATGAAGATTTCAATGACGATGATAATGATGTATGTGCTGTACAAAGATGTTCAAGTAGATTCATATGATTTGCAAAACGTTTTCCACAAAATCCATCAGGACTATTGGATTCCATCCAATTGCAAACAAATGCTGGTTGTGGTGATGGATTTAATGGTGCTAAAATCGAATCCATAAAATAAGGAGATCGTTGAGATGACATTGATGATGGTGTGAAAGCTGAACTTGATGAGTGTCCAAATGATGTTGTGGAAAAGAATGGAGATGCATTAAATGTTTTACTTAAATGATGAAGAAGAAGTGAATCAAACATAAATGGTGATGGAGGCATATAAAATGATTGCTGATTAGTTGAAGGCAATGATGATGATGATGATGATGACGATGATGTTGTTGTTGTGGGTATTGCCATTTTTTTTGCTGGTGATGGTGATATTGATGAAGTTGAAGGTGCACTACGTTTTAAAGATTTTTTTCCTTCAGATGGTGAATTTGATTTTCGTTGTTTTGATGTCATTGCATATGTTGATGTTGATGTTGATGTTGATGATGACGATGATGATGAAAATTCTTTACCAATATTATTACATGCTTGAGCCATTAATACTAATGGATTTTCTTTTTTTGGTGAATATTGATCAATCTATTATATATTTCAATTAAATTTTAAGATAAGTTTCAAAATAATTCAAAAAGAAATAAAGTAAGAGGTTTTTACCGTTGGATTGATGTATTCACCGTAGAGTTGTTGCTTCTTCATTGATGTTGTCATTGAGTCAAGTGTGTAGATATGTTTAAAGAGTAAATGCAAATGATGAGTGATTGAAGGTGGAGAAGAATATCATACACAGGCGCGCGTTCGATCGATCATAAATCACTATGTTTTTCTTTATTCTATAGATCAGAGAGAAAAGAGAAACGAAGAAAAAAAAAAGAAAAAGAAACGATTTATATATAGTCATTGGTTGAGAACGACACACGTCGATTTTCTTTTTGGCCAATGTCGATTTGGATGATGAATATTAATAGAGCTAGATTTCTCTTTTTCTTTTCTTTTTCTTTTTCGCATTCTTATTTTTGATTGACAAGTGTCTGCTGATGAAGTATTCGAAATGAGTGAAACTTTTAGTTTCAATGATTGATTATTTTACTTATCAATTTTCTCTTTTTATTGTAATGGAATTTGATCAATAGTCATTTATTTTGTTTTCTATCAGCTGTGAGTTTTTATTTCTCGAACAGTTTGATCGATTGAGTAAATGTGGGCAGTCTCATCTGTCTTTAGTGAACATATAATGATATCGTTTTCGCATCTCTTTCATCTTTCTTTATGAATCGCTCGGCGAAACAAAAAATCATAAATCTCGAATTAAGTGCCTTTCGTTGTCAGACATCGATCATTCAATGTATATATGTGATGTATGTACACATATATACAAGAGAGTCCTCGCACTTGTTCTTACATGACACAAACATAGCCGACATGGACAAACTTCTTCGATACATTTATTGTCTATTAGAAGAGTCGGCATAAAAAAAAGAAGAAGAAAAAGAAAATTACTTTAGACGTGCGAGAAAGAACATAATTTGAACAGATCAAAGAAATGAAGTTTGTCTTGTCCAAGATTAATGATACGCATATTGTGTGTGAATTGACATAAATATACACACGTAGGGAGTCGATCATATCGAAGAAATATTTTATCAGAACTGAGTATAGAGATGAACATCATATCAAACACTCCATGACACTAAGTGCTACTAAAAAGAATGATCCATGATAAAACATCAAAAGAATCTAGATTTCGATTTATTTTGTTTTCAACCAATTAATTACATCACATGTCAAATATTTCAAAGAGAAGAAAAACAGATCAGAATATCATTTTATTGTTTATCATAATCAAATATGTATATATTCATATATGAAGATTAGAAAAGAAAACCGGTTAATTTAATTGTTCCATCTAAAAATTCGAAGATATCTCACTTTTATTTACGTATTATATAAAGTTGATTTTTATCTTTTCAAGTGATAATAACTTTAAGAAATCCAGAATCATTTTTATGTTTCTTTGATATACAAGTGTAAATGTCTACACTGGCAATCGTGACTTACAAAGACTCAATAATTATTTTTTTTCTTTACTTAATATTTTTGTTAAAAATGAACGCATTCAAACTGAAATGACAGATGACTAATTGATAAATATGAGATTATTTGAAACGAACACAAAATGCGACTGTGGACGATGTATACTTTCTTTTAAACGTATCATCAAAGTTGAGTATAATATTCTCTTACTTCATCAATGATGATTAATGAGTAAACTTCATGATATACATATATACGTATATGTATCGATGACTTGATTTCACCGATAGAAATTTTTTTCTTCAAACAAAATAAATGATATTTGTAGTGAAGCTTTGAAACATCAAAACTTCTGTCGTACCCATTAACGGTTACAACACTGCGTGCCAGCTTAACGAGATGTACGTAATTTGATGAAGTGCATATTTGCATGTTGCTTTTTACTGGTTAAGTGACGACTAAGCATTGTATCGATAGAGATCGTTTAGAAATCATTCGGAACAAGGAAGTTGTGAAAGTAAAATCCATATTTTGTTTTCTTTCTAATAGTCTTGCTTTAAACCATCGAAAATCTTCGTTTACCTTATTTTCGAATTATTTAAAGCAAGAAATACAGAATTTCAAGCTTGATCGATTTGTTAATAGCTTTAGAATTACGGAACATCGACAATAAATTAGACAATAAAGTATTTCGACTGAAATGTAACGTAATAAGAATCCAATCTAGTCTACCTTTTACGGACACTGAAAAAATAAAGAAAGACATAGTGGAAGAGAAAGTTAGCCCTACACGTTCATTTAGAAAATAATGCTCACTTTAAATAGAAACGTTAAAAATCAATCATATTATAGTTCTTATTTTTACCGTAATTCAACCAAATTTTCTCTTTTATATGATGGCAAGTTGAAGCAAGGAAAATTTTGCGTAAACAGACTTCAATATTACTCTTATAACTTTGTTTTCAATGAATTATTCAAATACCCGAGTCTCTTTTTATCATTTTAGAGTATAATAACTTTTATCAATATTTTTGGGCATTATCGATGGTCACGTTTAGTTTAGTTATATTATTTTGAATGTACTGCATTTATTATTACTTTGCAAAAGTTACAGTTGTTATCATTGAACATAATATGCGATGTGGAAGTTTTTGAATATATGTCGAGTATTATGTTTTTAACTGGTAGCAGTTCTGAAGAGTAGAACAGATCAATACAGTTTTGATTCTTTCTGTTAATGTATTGCGATATTATCTTTGTCAAAGTTTTAAATAATCATTGCTACAAATGGATCTTGGCGAACTTTATCATATTATTTATGTTATGTAGAGTTTGATTTTAGTAATGGAGCTGACTAGAAAATTGTCATGTCTTACGTTAGTATTTTCATTCAGCAGAACTACTAGTTTGGTAAAAAATGATGAGTTAGGAGAAATTTCGAATGGTGAATGAAATTTTGTTTGAAAACAAAAAATTAGATATTAGGCTTTTAGCTTTATCGAACAGTGTATTTTAGTCATGCTTAGTAGCTTCTAGAGTACTACTAAGTGTTAAATAAATACCTAAAGTTTTTCTAAAGCTTTATTGATAGTAATCGAAATCATTCAATCGCACACAAAACAAATTAACTAGAAAAACAATTTTACCTTTGTCTATTCGTTCGAGACTATATGCTTTTTCATAAAGAACGAAATAGTTGAAACCTATCAAATAATGAATCATGAAAAATAAATCACGACTTTTTTCAAAACGAATCTTGAATCGTATATCAATAATAATTTAATTTCAATCAAGATAGATATTTTGCATAGAATTGATTTGATTCACTATTTGATTTGAAAAAAAGAATTTATTACATGTTTGTTTTTCCATTTCACTGCGGTGTCAACATTTTTGACATATTATATCACTCTACAGAAGGAATTTCTCACGATAAGTAAAAAAAACAAATCTTTACAAAATTCGAAGCAAAATAATGAAGAAGAAACGGAAAAAACTAAATAGCTCGTACGGGAATTAAATCCAGGTCACATTATCCAGGGCCTTAGTCCTTCTACTGTTTACGAAGTATTCTTCGCTTTTATTTCTCGCATATTCTTCCGCGCTCTCGTCAACTATAAATCGTATCAAGTGAACATTGATATATAATATCAACATTTACTATTAGAACATTTTTTAACTGATACATATATCTTTAGCTTTATTGAGAATTTTCTCATGATATTTATCTCTATATGCGATAAGAAAAAACAGAAAATAATAAAGAAACACATATATTCTTTAAAATTTTTTGATACTGATATTACAATACAAAATAACACCATTAAAAATAGTTAACAAAGCTGAGCATTTGGAGATTCAAACTGATCTATTTTGAGTCATTGACCGACGTAGCATCTTTTATGAGCAACGTCAAAAAGTTGTTACGAAACTTTTATCTAATGTAAGAATAACATGTATTTCTTTGAAGAAAAATAGCACAATATTCCTTTATGTTCAAAAAATCTCTCATCTTCGTTTTATATATTAACTTTTGCAAATTTGACAGTGAATGTGGTGATATTTTCTCTCATCCAGCAAAGTCAATGATAGATAATTGATAGAAACAAAGTAATATTGATTGTAAATAATTCAAGACAATATTGTCATCTTGATCTCTACAGTGGGGTTGACAAGAAGATAAGTTGAATTTCTAGAGATATATTCAGTTCGATTCATTATAATTTGGTTGTGGGTGCGACAGTCGGGAAAGGGAAAGTAAACGCACATCCAAACATCCGATCAGATCGAATAGAAAAATGTTCAGTGATTGAGGAGATAGAAGAAGAAAGAAAGAATAATAAACATTGGTTATTCTTGTTGGGAAGATTTTTCAAAATGCTTTGAGGAGAATTCGAAACACTCCTGTGAAATCTAAGCAAACACTCGTTTCGCTGTAACTGTTCCTTTCATTAAATTAAGACAATGAAAGGAAAAGAAAAAGATAGAGCGGCTTGTTCTAATGCAACGAAATGAAATTGTTTGGAGGTCGAATAATTATTGAAAACGATCAATATAAAATATATCGCGTAGATAAAGAATTTTTATTCATCATAAATAGGACATTATACTTGTCTCTTGATGATATTGATTTTAGAAAATTAAGCGATTTACTCAATCAATTGCTAACACAGAAACAGAGATGGGCAAGTCAAGTCAAAAAATGACTTCATCCGATGATTTTTTGAATGAATTATGACTCAACTTGACTTGACTTGAAAACATCTGACTTGCTCATCTCTGCACAGAAATATATAGATTTTTGTCGTAAAATTCGACTTGATTGACTATTCTCTGAATAAATTATGTGAGCAAGAACACAACAATTGGAGATTAGGTGTCTGCGGTCATGTACCTAATACGTGTTTCAGACAATGTTATAAATATAAAAGTACAAGAACTCTTCGGTGTGGTACGATTTTCTCTCAATCGAAGCTTTTAATTCGTGAAATCTTGGATAGCATGTCCGTTTGCTCACAAGAACTCGATGTAAGAAAAAAATGGGTTTCTGGTCATATCAACAAAGATATTCGTATGCATTGCACTATTTTATTTGAATTTCGCAACGTTGGTGCTCTGCTGCCATTTTTGATTCAAAGCATTCGCCATGATACTACTATCTGTAGAGATCAATGAACTGTGGACAACATTATTGGAAATGATCCTCGACAACATACTTGTCAGATAGCCCATTGCTGATTAAATTTCGTCTTTTCAATTAGTTTGGCACACATGTAAAACAACAAAAACATGTGGATGTTCAGGAAATACAAAAAAGAGAAAAACTTGAATATGCGAGTACATTTCCTGGTGATGAATCTATCAGTCGTCAGCGCTCTGGTATTCATCCATAAGAAAGTCTTATTTGCGCGATCCAAGACAAGTGCTCTGTTCTATAAAATGTTCCTTGCATCTTTTTTTTGGTAGCAAATGTCTTACACAGTAGCTCACGACATCTGTGGTAATGGTATCAAAATTGATACAGCAAACGATCCATTACTTATTTTTCTTTCCTTTCTTTATATATTGATGAACAACGGAACGGAGTGTCATGAGTATAACTTGGAGAAGTACTCATTTCATCAATTCATACTCATTTAAAATATGAAAAAAGTATCAGAAGAATGATGGTGGTGTGCCTGGTATATATCACCATCAAACGGAGAATATTTTCGGGATGATGAACAATTTTTCTTTCGATTGATAATATTGGTTCCATGCGTTGGTATGCTACTTTCGTGGCGATGGTGGAATAATCAATCATTGTAAGTGTAATTCTTTTAACACTACTAAACATTTTTAATAGGAGTCATCAAAATGAATAGTTTTCATTAAAAAAATTCTAGATTAACATCTAGCTATAAAAAAATTTAGAAATGAAACATGATATTTGTCTTTTCTTTGAGCATTCCGGTAGGAGTTGCAGATGAAATCGAAAATAGAGATGTTATTTCTACTGCTGAGTCACATTCCAAGACGACTATTGCGGAAGTCGTAAACGGTCATATCCAGTATAAATTTCGACCGTATTTCGCAAGGTATTTTATCAAGCCCTATACGATGAAATGCGCCGTGTACATGACTAAATTGCACACCGTACATTATTATACATGACCTCGTGTGCTGTTTTATTCACATACTCATCCTACTCAGGAGGAAGGAATGTTTCCCTCGCATTAAACATGGAACTTTGCTTTTTGCTTTGAAAAACTTTCTGTTTAATTTGCCTCTTAAAGCAATCTAAATAAAAATAAATTATTTGAAAAAAATCCTTTGTCTTAAATATATTTTTGTGAGACTCCTGTTTATTCAAAGAAAACAATAGTGAATGAATGTTTAAATCTAGGTTTCTCAGACTCGCTTTCCCTACCTGAACTCTCATAACGAGATGTCGGTAAACAAAAGATTATCAGATAGGTCTCAATAGACACGGCCATCATGAGAGGAAAATATTATTGGGTACAATTTCCTGGATATCGGAAAAGGTGTCCAGGTGAAACAAATGCCGTCGTATACGAACTCAGTAAACCTCCACCTGAATACTTAAGTAACATTAGTACGCTCATATTTTTGCTGTAGCAAAGTCAAATTATAATGAACAAAGTAGAGAAAAAATTAATGAATTCGACGTTTGAGTTGAGCTCAACAGTTTTTGTGAAAGTTTGCTGAGATAAAGAGTGGTGTGAGTAGTAACGTTTTGAACAATTAAGTCAAGATTTACTGCAGGCTAACATGGCGGCTCAACAGGCAAACGTAGAGTAAATTGATACTTATTACTTCTTTTTCCATGCATCGTACACATATTATGATAAGGAGAAAAGAGATTCAGTATTTCAGATGTATCTTAAATCAGAAATAAGTTTTTAACTATAAAGATGTTAAATGACTAAAAAGAATGGAATAAATGTAATTCTGAAAGTTAACATTTATGAAATTGCAAACTAGCACAGCGTTTCTGTAAGTTCGATTTAGGCATTTATTTGCATCTTTTGAAAAGGAATTCTTTTTAAACCTGTGATAAGATACCGTCAATTCATAATAATCAGAGTTTCTGAGTTATACAAGTTGGTCTCTTAAGAGGTCGCACAGACAAATTGTTTTTATTCAATCCCGATAAAAATAAAATGAAATTATTCATTTTAAAGTAAGTTCTCACTTTTCCTTATGTTGTTCGAATCGGTTTAAATAAAAAAAATTAATTAAATACGAAATTCTTATTATGATATTGGTTGTTGAATAGTCCTGTGACAACTTCCTATCAAAGAAGTGAACTGGTTTTGGTCATTCAGTTGTTTTTAACATAACTGGTTAGCATATCCATTTCTTTTTAAAAAAATTGATATTGATGAGTAGTTTCGAAAAGAACTGGATATGGTAACCAATTCTTGTTTTGATTAACGAACAATGTGATGACTACCAGCGTTCGGTTCGTACTATGTGTTTTTGGTTGACTAATCCAAGAAGAGAATGTTTTCAGGGTGTATTTTTGAATAAAATTTATATTTAAGTTTATTGTTTTTCAAAAATTAATTCAATCATTGCCCGGCGTTTTCTAAATCATTTGATAAATAGCCACGGAAAGAAGAAAATAACTATATTGTGTGCTCAATGAGACAAGAGATCATTCGTCTGAAATACATCCTCAAATTTGATGTCCAATTGAATGCACTGAAAATCAGAAAAATGTTGTAGCAAAACATACCGACGAAAATTTAACATAGATAACATTACAATGATCGAGATACTTCTTCGACAGGAATGCTGTAGAAAAGTGACAGTGACAATCACATTCGAATGATATCTGAAGATGACTGTTCGTAGATGATACGTACAATCGACTTCAATAGATCTGTCTTTGAGTGTTTTAATAAATCCAAGCTCTTAAAATGTTTCCTGAAAGCCAATGTCTTTGATTCTTTCAATCTTGTTTTTTTTTTGATTCATACATATAATTATTATGATGATTATTTTTCGAAATTGTACAAATCTTTTAAGCATTATCTATTACTCTTGAATCCTGCTTGCATGAAAAGAATACCATATTATCGTATTATATTGTTTTTCTTGAATAATTTACGTGAAAATGATATACAATCAATACACAATGCAAAATTCGATCGAATGTTCCGAAAAACTTTAGTAAATAACTACCCGGAAGCGAAAGCTAATAGTACAGTGAGTTATTTCGACTTACAATGACTGTCGTGTAGCACGTAGTAAAAATTTAAAGTATTCTAGCGACATCTATCTTTCGCTCTAAACGTACAATATAAATGTCAAAGTATATCAATAAAACTCATAAAATCTATTTATGTTTTTATTGATAATTAACCAAAACCTTCTCATTGATATGTTTAATTGGTTACTTTGTTCAAACCAATCAAGAAGTAAATCTTAATGATTCATTAGATTTCTTTGTATATTATTATTATTACTATTTGAATAAAAGAAACAGCTTTTCTACCTAAATCTAGTCATAAATGTGTATAAATTCTTTAATGATTGATATCGATGTAATAAAATGTGTCATAGACGATGTAATCGATCGCATCAGTTTAACCAATAGTTCGTCACACATTCAAATAAATCCATCAACATATTATTCTGCGAAATCAATCGAAAATAAATTCAATCAATCAATAAATATTCTTAATAATTCAATAAAACAATTATTAAAATATGAATTAAATACAGTTGTTAATAACGGCCAATTGACAACTACATCAAATATTCGACATGGCCGATATTATAATGCAGCTACAACCGTTAAACAAGTGAATGATTTGAAAAGAAGACTGCATTGGGTTCAACAAAGACAAATGATTGTAAAACAATACAATATTAATCAAGATAAAAATATGGCTGAGACAATGTGTGAAAACAAATCATTTTTACCGATCGTTTCAATGAAAAATTTTTTTTTAATATTTTAGTCCGGATGTAAATTTACTTGAAAATGTTTGGTTTGAACATCGTTTAAAAATGTTAGATAACTCATTAGAATTATTAAAAAAAAAAGAAACAGACCAAGAAGAAGAAGATATCGACGACGAAGAAATTGTTGACGATTTTTCCTGTGCTCGTTGTAGGATTTATCAAAGAAAAAACGAAAATAATAATCAATTATTAAAGAAATTAAAACATATTCATCAAGTTCGTAATGAACACAATTATTCCAGTAGTCATACAGAATATTCAACACCAGGTTTTCATCATTTGTATAGAAAATTATTTGTTTACTTATTGATTATCACTTAGAATCTGATCTTATTGTGTATTTATCGAAAATTGCTGATCGTATCGGTCACACTGCAACGTCTAATATATCCAATTCATCAAAAAAAGTCTCATCATCATTATCATCGTCATCATCGTCAACAACATCAAAGAAAAAACAACAGCCACCGAAATTACAATCCTCTGTATCTGTTATTGTTGGAGATACAAATAAAACTACTAAACGAACCATAGAAGAATCTCGAAATATATCGAACAGTAATTTCATTTCAACTAATTATGATCTAACAAATAAACGACAAAAAAGAATAGGTAATTTTAAATTAAAAGTTTTCTTAAAAGTTTTATTCTTTAAAAATTTAAATCTCGTAAGAAAGAAAAAGTTCAAAGTTCGTTTTTAATATAGTGAAAACAGACTTACATTTAGTAATCATCATATCTTTTGAGAAACTTTCATAGCTTTTTTTGTCAAATGCTGATGTTCCGAAACAAACATAAATCTCTTGTATACGGTTGTATATATAAAAAGTTTTTTTTTTCTTTTCTTTCTAACTTCTACATTGTAGCCAATGCTTGAATGATCTAATCTTAAATCTGATTATCAAGTTGAATAAAACGCTCAACAGAAGAGAATTTCAAAATTGTATTTTAGTAAAAATAGTGTGCTAATAGTGTCGAATTTAAGTTTCATGTCGATGAATCCTTGAGAATTATATTCGAAATTAAAAAAGTACTATAACGCAGAGATAATTGTTATAATACGAGCTGAGACGTTTTCTAATGAAATTTATTTATATTTGCAAGCTCGGAGTCGAAGGAAGACATGATAATTGAGAAATTCATAGTGAAAAGAGTCGCATAAATGATATTCAAGAATGTTTCTCTAGAAATAATCGAAGTATAGCCTATAATGGAGACATGATGAACATAATCAAATTTTTTTCATTTGAAAAAAATTTAGCGTTGAATGTTTCAAAAATTCACAATTCTTCTATAATAACTGATATTTAAATTATTATTTGTTTGATTTCAGCAAAGAATCTAGAGATGTATTCAAAACTAGAGTGAAATAGTTGTTTATTAAGTTTTTTTTATAGAAGGTTTTCTATTTTAATTTTAATTAATTGTTATAGCTTCCCCACAATCGTCATTGTCAACTACATCAACTAGCATCACAGGAATTGCAAATACTTCATCTCCGCATGATATTTTGACACCGAGTTGGCGAATATTAACAAATAAAGATTTTGATAGTTTAATAAATATTGAGCAATCTGTTAGTCAACAAGAAAGTGAAGATATATCTGATGAAAGTTATATTCTTCGCCATATACGTTGTGAATTAGAACAAGAATCTTGGATAACAAATGATCCAATATCGAAAACTGTTTCATTAACATCGAATCGAAAAAATGGAACATTACAAACATCATTATCTGTACCTAACGGTTTATCAACTACGAATCAAAAACAGTATAAATATCGTTTGACACCTAATGGAATTGCATATACAGAAACAATTGATACAAAATAATTATTTTCTTTCATAAAAAAATAGCAAAAGAATAAAAATAAATCTAATTATCTACGGTCATTAAATCTTCTTCGCCTTCATCTTGTTGTTTTTCTTCCTTTTTCTTGTTTCTTCTTTTGTGTGATTTTTCAACAAATTGTTGTTCTTTTCTATTTGATTGTTCTTCGAACATATAAGCTTGTGCTGTTGTATATCCATTAGGTTTATTAACTGGATAAGATAATTTAATTCCAAGAAGTTCTTCAATCATAAATGGTTTTAGCCAACAAACAAGAGGAGAATAACCCGATTCATAGAAACCTAATGGATGATAAAATAAATAACCATCTTCAGCTTCAATTAAATCTATTTTATCTTCAATTTTCATAGGAAAAAGTATTTGAAAATTTTCATTTAATCTTGAATCACCATTTAGTGATGTTAACATAAAAAATCGACATTGACATTCAATTTGTGTAGAATAATCTTGTCCATTCCACATTATTATATCAATTATATGATAAATTGACGAACGATAATCATATATACAATAGAGAATTGTTTGTTTAGGTAATTTAGTAAACATGGTCCTCATCAGATTACCGTATTTGCCATAAACTTGTGTGCGATTTGATTGACAAACAACCATACAACGTTGACCACATGGGCACGGAATTATAAACCATGATGATATATCTTCAGGAGCTGACAATAACCATTCAGCAAGCATCATACCAATAGGACAAGTGAACGATGTATTTTTACGATGCTGACGAGGTGGCCATTGGGCCTTATCATTTTCATTGGATTCATTATCATTAGCTGAAAAACGAAGTTGAGATATTTTTTGTTCTCTTTTTTCTTTTTGTCTTTTTAATACTTCACGACGTCGTTCATTTTGATTGGCAAGCGAAGAGATAGGATTCGTTTTCACTTTGTACAGTGAAAGAGTTGATAAATCAAGAATTGGCGTTACAGTTGAAGCCATGAAAAAGAACAATCTAAAAAATATATATTTCGTCTAAGAATATTTAAGAATAAGTCTGTCGAAATAAATGTATTTTGAAATTAACTTTTTTTTTCTTTCCCCTCATATGCCATTATTTCATAATACTGAAGCAATTTTCTTGCCTCTCTGTTTTTTTATCTTATATAGAAAGAAAAAAAAATCACAAAGTCCACCTACACACAATGTACAAAAAAAAATACACAACACAAATATTTGTTTATTTATTATTTTTTTCAAGTTTGTTGCTGTTTTTCAACAAGGCGTTTCAATTGTCGATAATAATCATAGAGAGGTTTCATAATACGTTTCTGTTCACTGGTTGTTGGTTTCGAATATTTATTTTCAAATCTCAATAATTCTTGTTGCATATCACATTTCTCATCATAAATTTGTTTTGGCGTCATTTGTGAAAGATCATGTGGACGTCCATGTCTTAAACGATATTTTCCCATACGTTCCTGAATATCACGTGCCTCAATTTCAAGTGAACTTAACTGTTGTTGAGGAGAATTCCAAATATCTGATGATGGACTCGGAGCTGTTACAGGTCGTTTTGGATTAACACTTTGTATTGAAGGAGATGGATCATGCGATGACAACGGAGTATTTGGAGTATTCGATGTTACAAGTGGAGTTTTGGTTCCTGATGAACCTGGACGACGTGAACTTCCTAGTCGGCGATCACTGGTCGATGATGATGATACTGACTAAAATATTATTAACAGTCGATTTAAAAAACAAAAATACAATTTAGAATTATATATTTTTGTAAAAATGGCTAGTATTAGCTTATGTCATTATTTGCACTGATTGTTGAAATACTTTATTTTTTGTTCTGTTTTCTATTAATGTGAATCATATGTTTTTCATCATATCGGAAATCAGCAGATTCTTTGATTGAATTTCTCCCGATTGAAAAATTGAAAATTCTAGTGCATAATTTCGATGAAAAGATTAAACAAAAATTAGGAGACGAAGTCACCATTCAATGTATACAATCTTACATCTTTTGGGCTATAAATTGGTTTTTTCGGTTTTATAGTAATTCCTGTATTAGCCGTTGGCATAATTGTTGAAACTGGCTGTTGTTCAAGTAAAATATTTGAACCTAACGAAGATAAGTCTAGTGGAGGAACATTATTTGTACGTTGATGTTGTGTAGATGAATGCTTTGATGATGATGATGATGATGCATGATAAATATGAGATTGTTTTGGTGTGGTTATAATTGCTGATCCATTCGGATTAGAATATGATGGTAAAAGTGAGAAAGCTTTTGGAAATGATTGTGAAAAACGATAATAATGATCTGATGGTGTTATACCACGAAATAAAAATCCATCAATAGCCAAGTCAATACAGTCACGTAAAAAATTGTTCGTTGATATTGAACTCATCAATGAAGTATTGGCATCGTTTATAATCGACATTGTGTATCTTTCTTTTTCTATGTGAATAAAAAGAGAATTCTCTGTCGAAGTAACATAACAGTGAGAAGTCTATTTTGATGAGGAAGGAAACAACGGATCGTGCGTTAGCAACCAATAAAATTCGATTTTAGAGGATTCAAGAATAAATCTAAATAGCTGAAATATGCAACCAATCATTTTAATAGATTGACTTTGTTTTACAAAAGAGAAACCGTTTTTCCATCATTCATTGTGTGAATCAAACATTAAAAAAAGAATGGCATCAGCGCCAAATACAAATCCTTTGCTTGAATATTTGGATGATGGAAAAGCTTATGAGTTAGATTTTGGTGATACATGGAATTCAATAAATGATGGAAATTCATCGAAATATGCTTATCATACTATTAAATGTATTTTAAAATAGATTATTTTTATTGACTTTTGTTGTGAAACTTTTCTTTTGAGAATTTCTAGATGATTTTAAACCGGCCTCTGTTGCCAAATCTGAACAAGCCGAGTTAAATGTCGGTTCAACACAAGATGTTTCCATTACATTACCAAACGTTGAAGTAAGTTCATTTGATCATTGCTCGGTAATACATCCTAAGCATATGTTTTAACATGAAACATCAATCAAATCATGAATTTCTACTTTTGATAAAAAGAAAACATTATTTTCGAAGAAATTTTTCATGTGTTAAATATTAGCTTTTGTTTCAGTGAATTCAAAGATTAATCATAAAGTTCGATTGTTTCTCGTAATTCTAACTGAACGAAACAATTCAAATGTTGCGAGAGTTTGCGAAACTAATCTACAATAAATTATTGATAAAACCCAAACTTTGCAGTATTCTCTTTCAAAAATCTGATACTGTCAAGCTCGTCATATTGTTGCTTGATTGAACTGGAATATTTATAAGAGAATCTTCAATGTAGATTCTCATCATTTTATGCATAAAACCTAGATAAAGCAGAATTTTTAAACTTTTCTTAAAATTGATAAGCCAATAGAAAGATCTCTTGAAGAATTGTGACTTTCGAAGAGGATCAATACTTCTATCATCCTATGAAATTCATAAAGGTTGGTTTCATGACTCCTTTTCTTTTCCGTAGAACACTTTACGAAAATATTTCATTCGATTCAATGCTTATGTGGATTTTTTTGTATCACTAAATAGTATAGGAAAACAAACGGCAATAGACTTGAGGGTGATATATTTTCAGGTTCTCTTGTATATCAGATTTAAGAATTAGATAAAGATTAAATATTGAGAGATAAGAGAATATTTCGCGCGAAATTTTATCATTTGACTATATGTCTAATCAAGTCTGATTTATTCAATGGGAAAATATTTGGAATAAGTATCAATATGAACATCACTATTGTTTACATAATATAGTTAAGTATATTGAATTACTAGAAGATTTCATAGATGGAATTATTTCAAAGTCAACTGTTTCTTATTGATGCGAATCAAAATTTCATAATGAAATTCTCTGAAGGAAATTTTTTTCTTAACTTCAAAATGTTGATAATCTTCTTTATTAAATGAAATGTTAGACTACACGTTTTTTGTTTTTCAATTTATAGACTTAATTTCATTGTTAAAATGGAATCTGAGGTATCAGACGAGATTAGCATTGTTATAGTACATTCCATAAATACTATTTGTATTTCGTATTACCAGTGTCGAGATAATCTAGTCTATAAGAAAAATATTTCTTTAAATATTTAAATTGACAAATGATTGTCTCTAAATATATATCCTTTATTCTAAAAACACGTCAACTCTGTTCATTATTACGATAATAAAAACTAAAAGCACGGTTAGGTCTTGTTGAAAATTTTACTAATTTATTAATATTTTCTGTTATCTAGGGCTCATTAACTCAATCAACGAAATTTTCTGGAAATACAAAATCATATACACCAAAAGAATGCTTGATGATAATTGATCCTCAAACTGGCAAAATAGTGCTTGAACGCTTATCAGCAAATGTCAGAGTAAAAAATGTTCGGTAAACATTATAATATCTTTTTCTTCTTTTATTATTCATTAAATGAACATATTTCTTTAGTATGGAGAATCGTACTGTAAATCCACCAATAAAGCCAGCAGTTCCACGTGCCAATGTAACAGAATCTCTGCCAGATAAAAAACCAACGAAACCAACAATAGCAACAACAACGACACTGGCAACAGCAACTACAATCAGTAAACCAATAACACAAAAAGTAACAAATCCTAGTAAACCAATAGTCAATGCACCTGTTAAACCAATGCCTGCCAAGCGAACATTATCCCCTACAGATGATCGACTTAGTGATGAAGAATGTAAATTGTTTTTAAAAATCTCTTAGTATATATTTGTTTTTCAATATAAAGCTTCACCAGATCCATCTGAGACTGTTGCAATATCTGTGTCGACTCCAGCAGCACCGGTGCAAACAAATGTAATACCAAGACGTTCATCTCATACAACACTTGGTTAGATCAACATTTGAATTTACTCATTTGAAATGATTTTCTCTCTGTTTTTAGAACAAGATCTTCAACTTAGTGATACAAGCGATGAGGAAAATTAAAAATATAATTTTTTGTGTTTTTTTTCTTGCTTAATTTATACTTATTCAATTTTTTTTTTCGTTAATTTTTTCGTCGTTCATTTCAGATATGACATCCGGAAATAAGATCGATCGAGCAATTTTATTCTCACGTATGTTTACAATGCGAAATAGCAAGTCCTCTTTTGTTTCGAAAATAAATTATGTTGTTTATTTTGCTAGAATGTCAATTTTTTATTGATTATCGTTCAAGTCAAAATGGATGTGATCGATCTCTTCGTTTAGGAAATGAGTTAGAAAAAAAATATGGTGCTAATATTGTCGAACAACCACAAGCTTCTTCAACAACGCATATCATTTTTAAAAATGGAAATTTAGAAACGAAATTATATGCAAATAAAAATAAAATACCATTGGTTGATCCAATGTGGTTAGAACATTGTATTAAAAAAAGAAGATTAATTAAAATTGATAAATATCAAGTTGCCAATGATGAAAATCAACAACCAACAGGTTACTTTTTTTCTGAAATTTATCCATCGATCGAAAGAAGTTCGAAGTATAGTATTTTATCTAGGCTTTATCTTTTCAACGAAGAATTTGTTAGAATGTCAAAGGCTACTTTGAGTTCATCTTATATCACGATTTCTGCATTTAATCATGTAATAAAGGAGTCCGGATTAAAGAACGATATTGTACAGCTTAATTTCATCTTAAATAGTTTGAAGAAAGGAATATGTTACGACCGAAGTGTTCCCCTTCGATCGTAAGACGGAACAAACGAATAATACACACTCCTTTCTAGTACAGTGGTTAATACGTCTGCCCGGAAAGCAGGAGGTGCATGGTTCGATTCCATGCGAAGGGGGATTATCCTTTTGTTCCGTTCTGCTGTCATACCATCACGTTGCTGTCTCGCTGATAACTGAGTATAATAATGTGAGCGAAAAGAAGACATAACAGAATAGAACACCTAGTTGGCGTTCGAGTAAAGTGGAAACTTCAATTTACCATGAAATTATACAGAGTTGGAGTATATGTTTTTTAGATTAGATTTATAATATCATCTTATTATAAAATTTATAGATTTAACGACATAAAATAAACTTGCTGAGAGAGAAAGTGATGACGAAAACCTCTTCTAACAGGAACATTTGAGTCAATACTATTCAGATGGATTATTGAGGGGGAAAACTCATTTCGTTTGATAAGTTTACAACTACTGAACTGCAGTAATATTGTACTGTACCATCATAGTTTTAATGAAGAGCTTTGTGTGGGAAATTTTAATATAAAAGACAAAGCATTCCGTTTATTGTCCTACTAAAAATATAACTTTCACAAGAACAAAGAGCTAAATAAAGAAACGCTCCTATAGTCTTCGTAAAATTTAAAACTCATACTCTTATCATTTCGTAATCCTTGTTAAATCTTTGTATATTAAAACAAAAATGCTATAAATAATTATTCTATCTAAACTGACTTCAGTTTGTTTATCATCTATGTTGAATCTTTCAGTTATGATAAGCTTGAGCCATTGCAAAGATAGTATAACTATGTTTAAAAATAATTTTATCTCAATTATCTGAATAATAATTGTAAAACTGTTCTATCAACATTGACTGTAATCATTAAATTGTATGTAACATTTGATATTGAAAAATATCTTAATTTTGATACATCGATATAAGTATATAATTTTTTGTTTCGAAGCATAAATAAAAATTTATTTAATAATTTTAGAAGAACTTCCATTCGATCAATTGGTAATATCAAATAAGGATCTAATTGTGCCATCTACACCTAAAAACAAGGTTCATTTTCGTTTTTCTTTTTCTTTAATATCTTGTTTTCTTTTTAGGCAGAACAACTTCAAGATGTGAATATTGATTCAGGAAAAAAAACTAAAAAAGTTCTTTATACACCAATACGTGGACAATTTGATGAAGGAAATCCTCATGAATATTTTGATCATCAAAATCGTGTGATAACACTTGAAAATTTAGGAATGAATTTACCCGGTACATTTTCATATTTTATAAATAGAAAAATGAAATAACAATTCTTTTTAAAGATGATCATCATGTATTAATTCATCGATATGGATGTAGTGTTGCTCGTCGACAAGTTCAAGAAAATCCTCGTACTCAATTTGAATCAAAAGGTTTAATTTAATTAAATAAAATTCAACAAATCTAATTTAATAACGATTTTGTGTTCTACTTGCTCTTTTTAGATAAACAATTGGCTCCTATGAAACTAGAAAATTTACCAACAACATCGAGTATTACATCTCAATCTCAATCATCGCCTATTATTCATTTTGCTAATGTAAACATGATTTAACAACAAAAAGTTTTTTTTTTCTTGCTTGTCATCAATATAAACTTCTATTTTCTTTAGAATATTCGTCAAATTTCTAATACTAAAATGCCAATCGCTGTTTCTCTTTCAACAACATTTGATTTTGATAGTCAACAACAATATGCTGCATTGGGTAATCTTCCTCAGTCAACTCCTCTATCGTCACCAATATTACGTCCAGCATTGCCATTAAATAATCTTGATAATTATGAATCAAATGAAATTTTAATTGAAAAAAATCTTGAAAATCCGACAGAAAAACAATTGATTACACCACTAAAGACAATTGATTACACATCATTTACTAAAGTAACACCTTTAGATCAAATAAATGATAAAACAAAGTCAAGAATTACATTTGAAATATGTCATAATGAGCATGATGAAAGAGATTTTGTTTTACCAAATGTAAAAGAAATCATTGATGAACTTGAGACATCAACAAATAATGATCAAATTATTCCACGACCACCACCACTTCTTGCACTTTCACAAAATATCCGAGCTAAACATCCAGAACAATTAATCAATACGAAATTAGATAATCAATTACCATCTATTAAAGATTTACCAAATGCACCCGCTAATTATTCATTTGTTTTTTATGAATTTTCATCGCCGTATGTGCAAAGAATTTTTTTTGAAGATTTTTCTGCTAATTATTTTTGTATCTTTTGAATTTTTGTTTTTCTTCTAGACAATTAGAAGAAGCCAAACGATTAACGCGCCGTATGGGTGATTGTTTTTCATTTGAAACGATTGACATGACAATAACGCATATTATTTTACCTGATGATGATCCACAAATGACATTAACACTTGATCTTCTTCTTGCACTGATTTATGGATGGTAAGTTTTTCAGAATAATACTTTTCTATTTTTCTTTATTTTCTTTAATTTATATTAAACCTCGTGTCAAAACATATTTTCTGTGAATTATTGCACTTAAATATGAGAAATATTCAAAACTTACGATTCATTTTTCAATTGTTAATTAGTTTTTCAGAAATCTAAATTTCAATCTATCATATTAAATAATCAGAAACAATATTCTCACATGACTCATTGTAGACAATCGTATTCTTTCGTAGTCTATATTCACATTCGAATAATTATAATTTAACCTTTTTACTTCCTAGTCGTTTAGTGACATTTGAATGGTTAAAATCGTCATCACGTATTGGTGAATGGTTAAATGTTAATAAATTTGAACCGAAACGTTTTTTTCAATCAAATCCATCATTAAGTATTTATCGTAAATCTCGGCTACAACAAAAAGCAATTTGTTTATTTAACAAATGTGGTCTTATCTATTTAACATCAATAGCAAAACAACGATCATTATTACTTAAATTGATCAGCTTATTAGGTGGAAATGTAAGTTCTATATAATTAATTTAACTTAAATTAATTTCTCTTTCTCGTATAGATTACTGTTAATCGTAATCAAGCAAAAATTGTTGTTGGATACTCATCAAAACCACTCCAAGTAATTATTTATCCACAAGTTAATGAACAATGGGTTATTGGTAATTTCAAATTTCAAATTTCAGACTTTTTTAAAATTTTTATTTTCTAGATTCAATTAAATCAGGAGGATGTCTTCCAACAGACGATTATCTCATCGAAAATAATAATAATAAGTGCCCAACATGATTAATTCTATAGATAAAAAAAATTAATGTTTACGTCAGATAATTTTGTTTTTGTTTTTGTTTTTATGTATTTAAATTAGCCTATAGATTGTTGTACAGATGAGCGAATAGAATTATTGAATTTAGGAAAAAAATAATTATTTCCATGTAGAGTTTATTTCTCAATAAATTGACAAAAATTTATTAATAATCAATTTTTAACTGTTTCTTCATTTCATAAAATTTGATTCTACTTATACACCAAAATCATAGCTAATAATCATGAATTTCCTGGTTTAGTAAATAAATTTAATCATTTGAGGGAATAAGATTTTAACTAGATAGGCATTGTATGAGTCAATTTGTTGAATTCTTTAATCTGATTTTTGTCTAAATCTTTAGTTTTTAATCGTTCTTTGTTACCTTTTCCGATAAAAGCTATTTGTTCAATTCATAGCTCAGTCCCTGCTACTCACGCGTGACAGATGATAAACATAGAATGAAACGATAAGAAAAATAATGTTATTATGAATCTATTGAACGAATAATGAGTCACGAAGAATATTTAGCAAGCAATCGAAGTTCATTGAACAAGAATTGATAGTTCATAAAAAATATGTACATATGAAAATGGATAGGAAAAGATTGAAAGAAAAAAATTCAAATAAAAAAAGGAACAGTTGAACCATTGTAAAAATCGATATGGTTGTGAGTTATTCAAAGTCTTTTATATATCATCATTGACATCCTATCGTCACAATGATCCTGTCTATGCTAAATATACTTCAAATAAATTTGACGCTGCAACATCTACACATTGAAAAGTCACATGAAACATGATATTTTCAATTGAAAACATATACTCTGCATGATCAAATTCTAAAGAAAGACGTCAACGAACTCAAACTCGTATTATAGACTCAGTATTATTGATTAGGAAGAAAAAAAAATGCAGTTTATTATCTTTTCGATCTTTTATCATCATAGTTTTTCAGCCTTGTTTTTTATTGACAATGATAAAAATTCAAGGCGCAATGAAGAAAATATAAATTAAATATTTAAAAAAGTGAAAAAAGAACCTAGATAGTTGATAAATATAGTTTCATTACATTTGGTTAATTATATTAGTATTCAAGAGTTGATTTCGATAGACATGAACGAAAATTTTTATTAAAAAGAGAAAATATTTGATTGTGTATAAAGAGTCATACGAAGCTTCGAATTCAAAAAGAAAAAAAGTGTCTCGAAATGAATAAAATTCGAATGTTATTTATTATAAATAGCCGGTATAAATTTGGATACTTTATCTTTACATGCATCTTTACATCGTTTCTATATGAAAAATATTCAATTTTATTTTTTTATGATTACAAAGGAAACAACTTACAGCTAAAACTTTAATAGGTACTTTTGTATGAAGTTTCTTAGTAACACATGCAACTTCACATGGATCTGCATATGCAAACTTTTTAAGTTGACGACGTGCACGTGTATATACCAAATTATTATCATCATCACCATCATCATCAGAACTATCCATACTATCACCAGTCAATGCTCCAAGTGAAGATATTAGTAATAAGATGATGAACAAAAGGTAAACTATAAATAATATATTATGTTTAAGTTTAGTTTAGAGTTCAATTGACTTACTCAATTGATTGGTGATCATTTAATGAATAGAATAAAACACAAGTAACAGATGTGAATTGTCTAACAGAATGTTTTTATAGAATAAATGAAATAAGCGCCATTTGGTGTTCAACTTTACAATATTATTAGTTAGTTATTCTTATTCCCAAAGAAATTTTCGTATAGACAAAGAAAAAACTTCAATTCAGCTTTTTTGATATTTTATGAAGAACTTCATAATTATAAAACTTCCTAGATTTTTATTGAATAAACACATTGAATAATGAAAGAAAAATTGAATTATTTTGTTATTCTACCGTATTATTTCACATCAGTTAACCATTATTTTTTAATGATTTAACAGCCAAAACGCCTAACGGTCAACCAATATGATTAAAGTAGAAGTTAAAATTCAACAAATTTGAAGGGTACCAACTTGTAGACCACACACTGCTGCATCGAACACTGACTTTTTTCTATTTGTTGACACTTTTCAAACGGAAAAACATGGACGAAACAAAATTATGGCTCAATTACTAATATTGCATGACTCATCATGTTGCAAGAAAAATGAACAGAGCGGGAGAAGGAAAGTGATGATCATCAAACATCGTATATAATTTTGAAGCACAGAATTTGGGCTTTCTTGTAGTCTACTTAAAAGGTTTTCAAACTTTCTTTGTTATGAGAATAATACTTTCGAAAAGCTATACAAAATCTATGTCTGTGCGTTACCGAAAATCGAGTTTAGCAAATTTGTGGCGGGAAAACGACTGATTATTTTTCAAACTCTCATCAATCTTCTGCTTACTTTTGATGGGCTCTTCAATGCACATATTAATTTCTGGTTCTGTTGCTTTAGTATAGAGAAACTTGGTAACGCACAGAGACAGCTGTTTTGGCTCCTCAAATTAATTCATACATAGATCGACTGAAATTTGTTTGTTTCAACTGAAATTTGAATTCTGAGATACTCTTGGATGGTTTTTGTTGCTGGTTGCTTTATTGGAAATAAAATACAGGAGATACAAGCACCTGGGTTATTGAAGGAATTCCTGAAAAATATCTGCAATTACTATGGTTTTTTTAATTATACCATATAGTAAATTTATTGTACATCGATTCGTAAAATACTTGCTTAGCATGAAGCTCACTGCGGCTCAAAAACAGAAGCGTTACCCAGAAAATTTGAAGAGAAAAGGTCGTCATAACACTATGAAAGCAAAAAATCGTGAAAGAATGAAAAATATTCTTAGTAAATTATCCGATTTTCAACGAGAACAGTATCGTAATCATAATGCAGAAGCTCGTAAACGTGCTCGTGCTGTTAATAAGCATCAATCAAAGTATGTTTTTTTATGCATACTGATAACGGGGAGCAAGTGCTTGCTTTATTTTGCTTAGTGCATCATTTGGCTCGAAGCAAAGTCTCGGAAATTCTGTCAAAAAAATGAAAACAAATCTCCCACAAGATCCAATCCAGCAAAGCAAAAGCTAGTAATTCAAGCAATTGCTCAGTCGATTGAGCTATTAGGACCATCTCTTCACAAACGTACCACCCGTCATTTATCATGTAAATTGAAGGATGATATTGTTAAATTTTATTGTCAAGATGACATGTCATATCAAATGCCGGGGAAAAGAGACACGATCATTGCCAGGCTGAATGGAACAAAAATCGACTCATCAAAAACGAATTTTACTATACAACATTCGTGACGTACATCAATTGTTTTTATCGAAATGTTCTAGCTCTCGTAGGGTTTGTTGTCACAGAACATAATTTTCACGATTAAATGTTGCTTCTTTCTAGCCTTAGACCTTTCTAAAACCAGTTTTGCTGAACTGCGCTCACAATATGTAACGATCAAAGCATTGATGAAACATCGTGTATGTGTGTGCATATCACGAGAATGTGAATTTGTTGTTAGAACCTTTAGCAAAACATGTGAAGGATGGATTTTGCTCGGATTTGCAAACTTTTACAACTGCTTTGGTGTGTGATGAGTCGAATGAAGCATGTATGTTCTCAAATTGCAAGGCATGTTCTAACTTTTTCGAGATAAAAGTTGAAGGAAATGTTGTCGATTTCACGATAGAGATCCAATGACTTCAATGGACCAATAATAATGGTCGTGCAGAGAAGGAAGAATCTGAAGGAACTGTAAAAAGTTGTGTTCAACATTTATCTAGTTTCATTCAGCAATATTTATTACATGTATTTATCAAACGTGCTCAAAGTAGTCTCTTTGAAGAACTGAAAGAAAGTACGGATGATAGAAAAATTCTTCTTCAAGTTGACTATGTTGAAAATTTTGCAATGGATCAGCAAGACGCTATCCAGTCAACTTATTGGAATACCAAAATGTTGTCAATTTTTACAGCGCACGCATGGTGCGGAGTAAATAATTATTCATGCGCATTGGTATCTGACAACGTTACCCATGATAAATATTGTGTGACTGTGTGTCTGAATAACATTATTACTAAACTGAAACAATATTTGCCAGATTTGGAAGAGATTGTGTTCTTTAGCGACGGAGCAGCTTCGCAATTTAAACAGCGATATCTGTTTCAAAACATGATACGAATGATGGTGGAACATACTTTGAAGTTATCGTAGAATCTTTTTGCCACTTCCCATTGGAAGGGAGTGGTTGATGCGATTGGCGGAATTAGGGATGTAACAATACCATTTGGAGACACATAAAGATTGCCAATTTTCACAATGAAAATCTACCAATACCAACCAATACTTTGCGTTAGTTATAACCAGCGAAGTTAGCTCTATCTGATAGGAGTATATAAAGTACCAATACCAACAGCAAAAATCCACAATATTGGTGAGTATTGGTGAGTTTTCCTGAAAATTACCGTTTTTTCACCAATACTCACCAATATTGTGGATTTTTTCTGTTGGTATTGGTATTTTATATACTCCTCTCAGATAGAGCTAACCTCGCTGGTTATAACTAACGCAAAGTATTGGTTGGTATTGGTAGATTTTCATTGTGAAAATTGGCAATCTTTATGTGTCTCCAAATGGTATTGTTACATCCCTAGGCGGAATAGTCAAGCAAATGGTGTGACAAGAAATAATGACAAAGAAAAAGTGTCGATCAGCCACCGATTTCGTTTGCATCGCCAAAACAAAAACAAACACGATAATTCTCGATGAAATCTCCCAAACGGAAATAGGCGCAGTAAAATTAAGACTTGAACAGCTATTCATGGCGACAAAATCGGTTAAAGTTACTCAAAAATTTCACCGTGTCATTCCTATTCGTTCTGATGTTATAGAATGTCGAATGTATGGTGATTCAACATCACAATGGACTGTTTTTTTTCTGATATTTATTTATTAAAAGCAAAAAATGGACCGTTTTTTGTCCGACAACAACATGCATAAGCATTAGTGAAAAATAAAAAAATCAGCACTTGATGCTTGAAATACAAAAGGAATATTAATAATTTGATGTTTTAAATTTGTATCCCTCAATATGAAATGAAATTTTTGATTTGGAGAATTTTTATGAAAATTCATGTCGGTGCGTTACTTCATGTTTTGTCAATAGCTCCCTCATTTTTCAAATTAATTATATTTTTTCTTCACCAAAAGATACTTCTGACTTTGAGCTGCAAAATGCTCTGTCACAATATTCATTAACATAGCGTAGTTCGCAGCATTTATCACTTCTCTCGCGTCTACTGAGAACGAAGGACCTTTTTTGTCTGTGTGTTACCGATCAGTATTTCACCTATAAAATCTAAACAGCTCAACGATTGAGGCTCAAACTTTCAGGTATTATAGAAGTTGTCGACTTACATAAGTGTTGAAATTTACAAGCTTTTTCCTTTTACCATTATCTAGATACAATCGTTCGAAGTTGAAAAAACGTCCGTGCGTCACCTGCGTTTCGGCTGTCAATACTATGCTAATTATTGATACAATCAATAAAAACATATTTTTATATCAATATCTACCCAGGAGGATCATCCTGCCGTCTGAAAGGCCATCGGAAACGGCCTAAAACGGCTATAAAACGACATAAAACGGCATTAATTTTCACCCTATTTCGCCGTAATCCGTCAGCTCGTTTTACGGGCCGTTTTTTTTTTGCTAGAAAACGGCCATCGCTTTTAACACTATTCTCTTCGTTTTCCGAGCTGACGGAAAACGGCGTCGTTTTTAACGTTTTACATCATTTTTATGCCGTTTCAGGTCGTTTACGGGCCGTTTTCTTTCACCTGGGTATCAGTAGATAATGAATACAAATGGCAAATCTCATGAGGAGTTAACTGTACGTGTCAGTGCTATATTTAGTATGAGTTCATTTATAATGTGCACTTTAACAACAGCAACATCCGGATGGCAAATCGATAGTTATCACAATAAAATAGATTTATTTCGGACATGCTATAAAGATAATTGTAGAAGTGTAAGAGAAAAACATGATATACCAATAGTATTTGCTACTTTTGGTCAATATCTACTTGTATTGGGTATCATTAGCTCATTTATTAATGTATTTATTTATCGGCGTCGAATGGTTTTAATAGTAATTAGCATTCTATTCTTACTTGCCTCTTTATTTTTATGGATACCAGTTTTAACAATAAACCTGTATTTATTTATATAATGCTGGTAGTGCTATTGTTTGTAATGCTGCTATAGGTTTTTCATTATTAACTGCATTTACAGCATCGTATGCACTAGGTATATCATTTATGCATGACATAATAATCATATTCATCCTAGACTACCTATTGTACCTATGAAATACAATCCAATAATGATGTCATTTGAAGTATATTAACATATATCAACATCATCATAGAGAGGTCATCGAATTTATCAGAACGAACGTTACGATTATATAGAACTCGATATTTTTTTTCCAAATAAAATATATTTTCCGTAAGAAACAAAATAGAAAAAAAAAACAGATTACGATTTTCGTAATTTATATGAAACATCAATTACTTAACTTTGCTCAAGAACAGAAATAGAATTTTTCTGAACATAATGTTCAATACGGCTGAAATCATATTGCACGAGTTCAAAACTTGATATATGTTTGGTGTTTGCTTTAATTGTTCACTGTAACCATTTCCCTCAAATTACTAAAACTAGAGAATTCGAGTACTCATTTTAGTCTTTTTTTTTGATGAGGAAGCTGTAACAGATATAATAGTTTTATACGGACGAGTGAAACCCGTCTGACTCAAGGTTTTTAAACCCTGAAGTGAACCCACTGAAAAACATTTTTCCTTTCGGATCCTGCCGAATCACAGTCTTATACTGTTAGTGAAATATTCTAAACAGAATTCGATACCCATTTTGAGGGTAGTGGAGGACGCTTCTTCTTCGATTTTACCCTGAATAATGAGCACACACACGTTCCCAAAATCACCTTCACTACTAAAGCCCAATGCGCTCTACCCGCGAGGATGAAAACATACTCGAAAAAATTCTTTATCATCTATCGAAATTATTCTTAAGGTAATTACAATCTGTGAGAACTCAAAGTTGAGTTTTTCCATAAATCATACCGTTTGATGATCACAGCTAGAGTTTATTTTTCACAAAATTAATTTTACTCACGGTATTTTTCTGCTCGAAAATATCATTGAGTGTAGAAAAGTCGATATTGCAAAATGTATGTCATGGTAAAGCACGTATATGACAGAAAGCGCTGCAAAACGATGTGCCGTTTTACTCCGATTTTCTTCACATGTGCATGTTTTTCCATCGTTAACGTTATTAGAAATTAATTGATTGTTTGTGTGATATGTTGTGAAAGTGAACGTCCCGTCCACATCAGATAATGAATCAAGAACTTCTTAAAACTCAATAAAGTATATTATTTTAATACCTGAAAATATTTTTCTAGTAGTTCCTCTCCAATGGTCTCAAATAGATTTTGTTCTAGGATAATGATTGCTTTTTTTCCATTTAAAACAACATCTTTTTAGGCGAAGAATATAAGAGAGATCAAATTTAGAGGTAGAGAAAGGGCGCTTATTTTTATCGGCTGGTCGATTGACACTGAACTTGACAACTAGATTTTCGATATAAAGAAAGTTAAGAATATAGATTAATAGATTTCTCATGATTTATCTCAAAGTATCTTACAAGCAATAAAAGTAACGAATTAAACGTAGCAAAGAGGTTTACAGAGAATTCTGATCCATGAAATGGAATATTTCTATTTTAATGAATATCTACCGCAATGATGCTACGGCGTCGTCATCATTGATGTTAATTCTGTATACTTTTAGAGTTTCTTTATTGTTGTCTTCTTTTCGCTCACATTATTATACTCAGTTATCAGCGAGACAGCAACGTGATGATATGACAACAGAATGGAACAAAACGATAATCTCCCTCCGCTGGAGTCGAACCAACGTCTTCTGCTTTCCGGGCAGCTGTACTACCACTATACTAGAAAGGAGCGTGTATTATTCGTTTGTTCCGTCTTACGATCGAAGGGGAACACTTCGGTCGTAACATTTATGTTTCAATAATTGTTTTCTTCGAGAAGCAGATCATAACTATTCATTTATAATTTTATGAAATTCTTATCATTATCGACATTTTAATCCTCCTGTACTAGACCATCACGCTTGAATTCAAAACTCCTACTACCTCGCCTAAGACTAAGGCTACGATATAAAATGTGAATGAATTCGTGGCATAGTAGTTCAATATGTTTCGAATTATGAATCATCAAAAACAATCGCCTAGTGTATCGTTTTTTTTTCTTTTGTGTAGTTTTCATTCTATAATCAAAGAAATCATTCGATTATCGTCGTATGCATCTATGTAAGGAGTAAAACTTAAATTATTATGTTGGCTAGTGAGGATTTCTGAATGATTTATGTCCATACATTTGACCTCATAAAACACATCAAGTAAGCTAACTATTTTCTAATTTACATGATTTGTAAATATTGTTTTGATCTATTTAGTTTGTTTGAGGAAATTGAAAACAAGATAAAAATATTAAATAAAGAGAATTTTTATTCTTAGTAAACATATTGATATCGATTGAAAAAAAAACTGAATGAATTCACAATCAGTGTTGTTTTAAATAAATTAAAGTAAAACTAAGCGGTACATTTGAAAAAATTTAAGAAGTACAATTTTACAATATTTTATTAATATTCATTGAAATAAACTTCCGATTAAATTATCTGATTTTTCTTCTTCGACACTTCACTCGATTTGATCTGAAAAATACAAAGTAAGATACAATGGAACATCAGATAGAATAAAAATGCAAACAAAAGTTCATATATTTCGTATTTTTCTTTGTAAATTTTTAATTCTACAAAGAAGTTTTACCTGTAACCGTACGCATAGTGAGAAATAGATAAAAATAACCTAATCTAAACTATGTTCTGTTGAATGCTTCGAAGTGTATTCGTCGACTTTATAGGTTATATTTTTATTATTAATTGAGATTGTAATTACTGTAATTTTACCTAGTTCAGTCGAATCAAATGTTGCTATCTCTTCGATTTCTTCACTTGATTGAATAATTTTATCGTAATCAATTCTTGCTGGCTTTTCTGTTAATTGATCATCACGAACAAGCCCATCAGACTCATTAAATGTATCAACTGATGATGATAATGATACTTCTGACACGTGCGATTCAGTTTCAGTCGATGATGATACTTTTGATGTTTTCGATTCAGTAGTTATTGATACTTCTGATGCAGATTCAGCAGATGGTGATGGTTCCGATTCAAGTCTACCGACTGATAATCCTTCAACTATGGATGATTTTGGCTCAGCGAATAACGACTGAAAGAAAAATGCATGTTTATAATAAAAGAAAAAAACATAAATATATTGAAATTTACTTCGATATTGGGGGTTATTTCTGTTTGATTATCATTTCGAAAAAACTCATCTGCCAATATTGTTGATATTTCTTCTTGACTTTGACTAGAATGTGTATTGATCAACCCTAGCTCAAATTGAGTATTTGCTTGTATAGTTGTAAATAAACTACCATATAAACTACTTTCATCATTTGTGTTATTTGATGATACCGTTTCAGAAACGGATATAATTGGTGAAGATGTAAACATATCATCATCAGCTGTACTTGATGGAAGTGATATATCTTCGGGATATTCAAACTGATCAGGGTTGCTAGGTTCATCACTACGAGTTGTATCCAATGATTCTTGAGTATCAATATTTGGTATCTCTGTTGTTTTTTCATCGGACACTAGCTAGAAAAGAAGATTTTTTTCTCGAAAAAATTGTTATTGAAAAATTATAGATGTTCTGACTTGTATATTAATTTCATCTTCATGAAGAACCTCTTTTGTACCAGGTGAAATATTATAGCCGGTTGTTGAACCAGCATGTTGTTGTTCAATAGGTAATGAATAGCTACACGTAGCTATTAATAAAATAAGAAATGAAATAAACGATATTATTACAGTCATTGTTATACAAGTTTCGAAATGGTTATTGGAGAATAGCCAGCTTTTCTTGTAATGATTTATTTGAACAGGTAGCTAGTTTTATAGAGAAAGTTAAACAAAGAAAGAAGAGAGAAAGAGAAACCGATTATATCATCAGAGATAAAGACACGAACGAAGAATGTAATAATGATAATACTTTACTGACTGACTGGTCATACAATTACGTAAGCTTACTAGATTATCTTATTCACTTCGACGATTATCTCTTTTCAGACATTTAAATGTTTTAGAAAATAAAGATAAAACAGTGATACAAATGGAAAAGAATGAAATACGAGCAGATTTAGTCTTGTTTAAATATGTATGGGTCTGCAAACGACTTTAGTCAAATTTAAATAAAGCACTTTTATAAGTTTAATATCAATAAATATATTTTTCTAACGAAAAATATACAATTAATATTGATTTTTAAATGACTGTTTCGTAATATCATTCAGTTTTCTTATATACAGAAAAATTAAGAAAAAAACTCGTATTATGATATTATGTTCGACTTCATCCCGAGATGGAGCCACATTGAAGTTTTTTGTATAAGATCACTTTTGAAAGATATATTGTATAGATTTTCAAAATGATAAGACAAATTAGAATTACTGCACATTGTAATATAAATGTCACAAGACCTTAACTAGTGACAGTATTTTGACAATTTGTTGCCTGACAACGAATCGAGTATAGAAGAGTCAATGGTGTTTGTATACGTGTACTTGAATCATTCTTAGAATCTCTTGTTATTAAAAAAATAGTGCTTGCGTAGTGATCGATTAACAACCTCTTGACATAACACCTTTTTTCGATTATGACCCATCTCGATTCAAGGTTTTATTTATATATTTTATAAGCAATTCTATAGAATTCTTCAATTTAGTACTTTGGCTACATACAATTCATTGGCTGATCCTCATTTGCAATGCTATTTTAGTAATGAACGTATACGATCTCATTTGCAACATGCTGGATTAGTAAAAAGACGAGAAGCCTCTTTTACTTGAATTTTGTTTAAAAACTTGAATTAATTTAGATTAGCCGCCGAGGTGAAATCGTACCTGATGGTGAATATCGATTAAAATTAGCTCGACGTGACCATAAAAAACATGTTCGACAAATGCTTGCTGAAAATATTGTTCATCGGTAGGATACTAAGAATAAATCGAAAAATGTTTGTTTATTATCATTTTCTAAACTAACAGAGCAATCGATATGGAACGAGCACGACAAGCCGAATTACGACGTCAATTAGATATGGTGTCGAAAGTAGCGCTCGTGCACAGTATCAAAGTAAAATGTCTACTTTTCAAATAAACAATGATAGAAATTTATTTGTCTAGGAATCTAGACGACGAGGTGCATATCCAATTGGAAATACTCAAAGCTCTACTGATATGGGTTTGCTGTCAATGGATTCATCATGGTCACAAACACGACCTAAAAGTGCCAGCCATCATCGAGAGATTGAAACAGTAGCTTATAGAAATGAACTTTTTCTTTTCTTTTAAAATAATAACTTCTAATATGAATTAGATGAATGAAGAATTCGGTGAAGTACGTCGCGTTGCTCGTGTCCAATCGGCTCATGTCAATGGAGATCATCGTACAAAATATTCTTCAAAAAGTCTTGATCGTCGTCATCGTCAAAATTTCAATAAACCAAAATCATCTTCTATTCAACGATCATTACCATTAGTAAAATATCTTTTTATTTCTGATGGAACTTTTTTTCTGAATTAATTAATTGATATTTGTTTTCTCTCTCAAAAAAGCAACGTTCTCGTTTGTTAACGAAACCATCAGATTCTTCACCATCAAATCCGCCATGCCGAATAACAATGATTTATTTTGGTCCGCATACAAAACTTGATTATGATCATTCAATATTCGAACCAGTTGATGAAATTATTGTTATGCAACAACATTGTGGAGGAGAAAATTTAATTGTTTACAAAGATAATCTTAAGCCTGGAGGTTCAGTTAGATTTATATGTTTCTTTCTTTAATACATCTTAATTATTACATAGATGAATTTTCATTTAATTCTCGTCGTCATTCAAATTATCCATTTGGTTTATCGTTGTATGTTAAAGGATTAATAGATAGTCGAATATCGACATGTTGTGAATATAAGCATCGTCATGGTGTTAAGTTAGGTGGAGAACGTGGTCATTTTGCTATTTTATCTGTTGAAGGATCGAAACCTTGTATCAAGTATATTTTAGGTTGAAAAATAAACTAATTAATTACCATTAATTAATTTAAGATGTCGATTCGAAAAACAAACTCGATTGAAACGATATGGTGATTCGCCAAAAGACGCAGCAGATGACGAAAAGAAAAAGCCGATCACAATTTCAATACCAGTTTCTGATGAAACAAAAACGAGACAAACACCTGTTATAATACCCGTTAGACAAGTGCCCAATTCGAGTATGTTTAATTAAGATAAATTTCAAATGATTGATTGTTTATTTAGATGAAAATTACGCCGAAGATTTTGATGGATCTGATGATACAGAAACATCAAAACATGATAATTCATCGGAATCGAATGATAATAAATTAAAAATTGGAAGAACAGTTGTAGATGTAAGTTGATAAAAACAATATTTTTGTATCTTATCTATTCTTATAATTATGATGATGATGTCTAATAAGTTAGAAAACATAGTGAACAGATCTTTTTTTATTGAAATGTTTCAAAACGATAAAAGTTTTTGTGATTGCATTATTATTTCTACTTCAGTTGATTTATTGAAAATCTCTAGCTTATCGTTGACAATATCATCAAAATATGATACACTCGAAAAGAAAATCACTAATACGCACTTGTTAAATAATATTCTGTTTCACAGCTAATCATTTAGTATCTTTTCTGTTTCCGATAAAGAATTTATAGTTTACGAAATAACCGTCTGAAATTATTCATCATTTAAAAACTGATATTTTAGATACAAACAGGCGAATGACGAATAAGAATGATATGAAACATACACAATTTTAATGATATACCTTTTAAAAGAATAACAAGTTTGGCTGATAGATATCTGACTAACAACCGTATCAGGACCGAAAAATTAAAAATGCAAGAATTTTCGACCGAAAATATTCTCTATTATTAGCATAGAGACCGAAACCAAATCGAATAAAAAACTAAATATTTTTATTGAAACCTGCTTGAATCGAATGAGGATCAATATTTTGTTATTTGTATTGGTCACTAATAATTAGATCTTACAATTTTGAGCAAATAACATGAAAATTTCGGCTGAAATAATTATTCGTACTTCTCATATTCCATATTCAAAACTGATTAAATTTCAAAAATAGTCAGTAAAATTGATAGATGGTTTTGAACATTGAATGCTTATGGAAGACAATAAAGATTTTTAAGAATATTCTTAGAATTGCGTAATCTATTTATAGAGAAAGTTCCAAAATACCAAGTCATTATAATTAATATTCATAAAAGCTTTTCATTATAGAGATGCAGAGTTTAAAAAAATCATTATTACTCTGTTGTGGATTATATCTATAGATCATAAAGATCACTGAAATAGTGATAAATCACTTCAGACAGTTTTTTTCTTCGTTAAGTTGAACCATTCATGCATAGCTTACTTGAGAAATAATCTTGACTTGCATGACATAGATCAAAATAACGATGCATTAGTGAAATCAATTATACAAGATTACTACTCATCGCTATCGTAATTGCATCTCTATCTATCTCATTCCAAGGCGAAGTATTGAACTATATTCTTTGACTAATTGTTTGCGAATATGAAACGATACAGTCATCGTCTGAATGCCTACATAAGAGAAGTCTTTTTATTTTTAGACTCGTCTAACAACAGTTCCATTGAAAACTCCAACAGAAACTAGTTCAATATCAACAACAACATCGCACGATAAATCTTTAACAAAAACTTGGCAAATAATATTTCATACAGCAAATATTCCGAGCAGCAGTTTTCGATTACCACAAAACTCGTCTATTGACGCCACTTTAAAATTTTCCTTCATTTCAATAGATGGAAAAGATGAAACTGAGCAATATGAAATTGAAATGAAAGATTTTCCTCAATATTTCAAGTCAGGTCAACACGATTCGTTTCGAACTAAACTTCGAAATATTGGAACGCCACAAAAAATTCGATTAATACTCGAAATAACAGGAAATGATGATGATGACAATGATGATAGTGATGATATTAAATGGCAACTTGATCATGTAATAATAAGAAATAATCAAATTTATTATTTATTGTTATTTTTCTTTTCTTTTTACTAAGATTGAACTTATTGATCCAAAAACTCTATCACATTATGAGTTTCCTTGCCATCAATGGATTCGACCATCTCAAGAAAAAATTTTTCATCTTATGAAATCGGAATCATCTCAAGATGAAATTCTTCGAAGAACTTCAAAAAGTACTATCGACTCGAAAAATTCATCTTCATCTACCGCCGCCAAAAAGTCTTCCCCAAAGCCAACAAAAACTGAACCAGAAAAGAAAACTTCTCGTTCATCATCATCATCATTACCGTCATCATATGAATCTCCAAAACGATTTGAACAATTTAAAAACTCAGTTGCTAATCCAAAACGTCAAGTTTCAACAGACAGTGAAGCAACTAATGAAAAAAATCAAAAGCGTTATCGTATTAGTATTTATCCGTCAAAAAATGAAGACGGTGAATTTAATGCTTCAAATGATAGCCACATTTTCATACGTTTAAATGATCAAAAGAAAAATTCGTTAATATTAAATAAAAACAAGAAAGATTGTCCTTCATTTGAACCAGGTGAAAATAAATCATTTGAAGTTGATTTAATACAAAGTTCAAATGAACAACCAACAAAACTAACTATTGGATATTATAATTCAGATATTGCTGCAGGAAAATGGAAACTTGATAAGGTCTTTATTGTTTTCCAGAGTTTATAGTTTTCTTTTTTATTTTAGAAATTTTCGTTTTTGTCTTTTAGATTGTTTTAGCCAATATAGAAACAGGCCAAGAAACAATTTTCCCTTGTCCTGATTCTCTCACAAGAAATGATTTTGATTTACGAGCTGAGCAAACTTTTCAAGCTCAATCAAAACAAGCCAATTACGATAATGACGATGATCAACATAGTAAGTTTTATCATTGACTTCAATTATTAAAAGTTAAAAGAACATTGCCCATAAACTCATCAGATTTCATCTATAAAAAACACACTACAGTCCAATATCGAATCATATTCGAAAAGCAATATCTAGTTTCTTACTCGGTGAAATCAATATTTTCTTTTCGAGCTGTTGAAAGTGTCAAATGAGTTTTGTAATTAAACTTTACGAATATGAGTTATACAAAGCATCTTTTCTCTAAAAATTCTAGTCAATTTTCTAGACTTTTGTAGTTAAGTGCATCAAGGATTTATATGTAAATTGAAATTTTTGGTATACTTGCGAACTTCTTTATAGAGACAAAAAAACAAAATTTCGGCTGATACTGTTTTACTTAATTTTCTAGCGGGGTTTTCTATATGTGATGAGTTCTATCATTAAGCTTAGTTTTTCCAAACGAAAAGATTTATTACTTCTGTCTTACACTTAACATATAAAAAGAAAATCATGATTACAACATTCTGTTACAATGCATTATTAAGGTACACCTCGAAACGTCACCGAAGTCAAACGTGTGTCACTAGGATCTGAAAGTGAAAAAAGTATTCAACAAAAAGAACTTCAATTAACAACAAGTAAGAGAAATCAATCCTCATCATCGGAATCACTACAAAAAGGAGTCAAAACTAAAAATAATGAAAAACCTTTATTAACGCATTCACCGCCGAATCTAGATGATGATAGTGACGAAGATGAAGACGATAATGAATACAACAGAATGTTTAAACAAAAGAGTTCAAATAATCAAGTTGAGTCTGATTCATCACTATCTCGGCCTAAAACTCGACGAGGTCTTCAAAACAATTCTAAAAAAGATAATGAACAAGACAATACAAACGATAAATCTGAAACAAAGCCTGAGATATGGAGACCACCAAGTGAACTTGACAGAAAAGAACCCGTTGATCCTCTTATTGGTTTAGATGATCTTCAAGACCAAACATCAAGGTCAAATGATCAAAAAACTCAGAGCTCTCTTCCATCAACGAATAATACTCATACGGAAAATCAATTTAAAAATTGGTATCATGGAGATAATGATGACGATAGTTCAAATTAAGACAAATTAATTTTTTGTTTTATGATATTCACATTCATTTTATTTTAACATACACACAGTGAATACGCACTTCTTTATTTCTTGCTTTCTTGTTTGACCTTGATGTTTGCTTGATCTCTTTTTCTTCTTCTTCTTCTTCTTCTTGGTTGTCTTACAAATAAATTATTTACAAAAAGCTAAAAATTAAGTAAGACTATTATCAGCTATAAATATATATATATTGAATAAATAACATCTAATCATTTTCTTTATTAAGAAACTAATGCGACAGAATGCTATTTAATGGATTAGTGTCAACTAAAAGTATTTTACCCCTTTTTTGTTGCATTATCCATTTTTGAGATTATCCTATCTAGTCACTCTCCTGTGTTAGAAATTTTTCTACACAACGCCTCTAATTTTCGCACTTGTCTATGTTGAAATCCTTACCCAACTCCCCTATCATCAATGATGAATTAAGCTTCTAGTGTTGATCATCTAGTGCATTTTATTATAAAACAAAATATACTACAATATACAAAATGAACAGCTCTACAAAGTCGAAGTAAGACTTATTCGATATATTCATCTTTAGTTTTCTAAAAAAAGACAAATTTCAATAATGAGAACAAGTTATTCTTGTGGTGCATGAGTAATTCCTTGTTGTCTTATTTTATATTTTAATCATCCGATATGTTTGATTTAAAATAAAATGTACAAGAAAATGTTGCGTGTAGTGTTCTATTGTTTACAAATAAGAATTTTATTTTATATATACAGTGAAACCTCTCTAAGAAGAACACTAACGAGACTGTTCAAAACGTGTTCATTAAAGGAGGTGTTCATCTTAGAGAGATGTCACGTTGAATGAGGTTTATATATGCATACAGTACATAGTTAGTATGTACGAATGATAACTATACACCTTTTATATTAATATCTGTTACGACCAGTGCCAAATAAAAAGAATATCGTTTTTATCTACTGTACATACTTCTTTGTTTATCATGTAACAAACGAAAAGAATATTTTATTAATTTGAACGATTAAACATCTATTCAATTTTAAACAAGATAAGTGAACAACGTATCGTCATCTATTTATTTACATCTAATCATTTTTTATAAAAAAAAGTCTTTAATGGTTGCTTGCTTGACTCCTTTTGAGTCGATGAAAAGTTGAGTAATTTGTGAATCCAACTGAGAAATAAGTAAATGTAATTGTGGTTATTTTCTCACACAGAATCGATTAACTCATCGCGGACGATTTATTTTCATTGTTCTGTTTGTATCATACATACGACAGACTTTGTTATGACGAATCGACCGTTCAAATTTGATTTATCATTGCTTTATTATGTGCAATCTATTTTTTCATCTACTTATTTCATACACGAACGCGTAATTGGTCAGTGTATGTTCACTATAGAGAGGTGTTTTTCTACAGAAATGACTGAAAAAAGTGTTCAATGTTCAGAATTGGGAGGTGTTCATTAATGGAGGTTTCACTGTATACGTTTTCTTTTCAAAATGAACAAAACTGAGTATGTCTAATTTTCAACGCTGCAAGTACTTCGTTTCTTGATATACAAAGATTAACTTTTTGTTGATTTCATCGAATAATGAATGATGATTTTTAATTAACTTTATTTGATTGCCTATACTATTTGCAATATCATCTGAGATTGTAATAATCTAAAACATTGTCATTGGGGCTATTTGGTGGCCATATGTGATTAACAACTGGTGTACAACTGATCATCGATTAGGATATGTGTTAGTATCTGTAACAATGTGGCTGTGAATGTATGAAGAGCAGATCAAACTGACATTCCACACGCACACCGATTTTTTTTGTGTCAACATAGCAACGGTGCGACCGCGATTGATTTTTCAGCCGTGATAAAAATCTCTTCTTTCTACAATATCTCGATAATATGACATAATAATATCAATATATTTCAATGCGTACATCATTGCAAAGTAAACTAGGATTTAATCCAAGGAAAAATTATTCGAATATAAAATATGAAAGACTTCAAAATCGAAAGAGTAAAAAAGAAATCGGAAGACTTCTAGCATTAGATCAATACAAATAACATAGAAGTCCAATGTTGATCTAAGATTAAACTTATTTCGAGTTGATCCAAAATCTCCATTGCAATAAGACTCGATAGTCTGGCTTCTCTACGTTGTCATAATGTTCACGTGTACGATAACCTTGCGCATGTTGACACTTGACACAAAAGCATTTCTCATTTGGATAGATACTTCCAAAAAGTTGGTCCCATATTTTGAAAAAGAAACCAGTATGATACGGTTTATTTCTAGTAGAGACAGCATGATGCAAGTAATGTTGGAATGAAGTATTAATCGCAGGATGATGAGCATCTGGATATGAGAATTCATGACCCCAATGAAGATAGACCCCATAACCGTAGAAAAAGAAAGCAAACTAAACGAAAACAGAATCTGTCGTTACGATGCCTTCAAATAATCATATTAAAATCTGGTTGAAATATACAATCTTTCAGAGATTCAATCACTGAAATCCTTGATAAGAACAGTATTTTCAAAAACTACTCTGGGAAAAATTTCGTTAAAATTTCAAGTTTAACTTTGTCTCTTTGATAGAAATAAAGTTTTCTATTTTTCTTGTTTACTCACTTACTTGAAAAAACAATAGATCCATATTAATAGGAATCAGCGCAGGAATGAAGACTAATGGTAATGCTCCAACAATTTGGTCAACGTAATCTTCTGCTATGACAGCAAACGGTGTTGGATTATAGAATTGATGGTGCGATTTGTGTACCTTCCAGAGTATATCAATAGTATGTCCCATTCGATGATAGAAAAATTCAAAAAAGTCTGTTGATATCCAAGCGATAAAGAAACTAACTATTAAATATTTCCAACCATATTCATCGATACCACAGTAACCTTTGAGCTTTTGTTTGCCCATTAAGTATAATGCTAAAGCTGGACAGAATGTACCTGCTAGAATACCTTTCACCATGAGAATAATCTCCAATCGAACTAAACTTGCCGATGGATATTTCGGATTTGATTTTTTAAGCCATTTTTCATAGGTAATTCTCACATAGGAATAATAGAAAATAGCACTTGATAGAAGCATCAAAACAACGAAAGCAATCACGCTGAGTGTAAACCATGTCAATAGGAAGTTATTACCAAACCAAAAACTCATTTCGCACAGCATAGTGCTTCTAGGAGAATGAAAATTAAAAAAACATAGTCAACATTTCGTTACTTAGTTATCACAATAATGATGATAAGAAAAACAACATATTGCGTTTTCGTTCTCAAGGAATTATGCGAACAATGAATCATGTTTTATTAAAATATGAATTGCAGAATACTTAAGACCTAAAAATTCCTGATATAGCTCCTAAATAAAGATAAGAACTTATCAAATAAATCTTAGTAGATTAGATCTTGATTGATGAATTTGAAGTAGTCTTGAATATGTATTGTTTGCAAAATATTTTGAGTGAGCAACAGACATGAAAAGAATGCTATCGTATAGAATTCGACTGTGTTCACAATTTTCTTACGAATTTCTGGAACTGGACTCACATGTACATGTATTTATTACTTACATACACTTTTACCATGTTTTGTTCTGATGAATTTCTAGGTTTGATCGTTCGTTTTTGAGCCAGCCAGTCAAAAATATAAATTATTTGTTCGCAATAGTTAAGGATTTCACTGAAAACAAAAGAGACAGATGACTCTATGTGTCAGAAAATTTTCAAGAATTTTTCTTTTTTATTAAAACCGAGTACAACTAGTCAGTTGTACAGAATTGATATTCTGCCTTCTTGAGACAAAACTGAATTTTACACGTGAACAATTATGAAGATTGAATCTTTCAATAGAATCCGCGATGCCAAAAATTCGTAACTTTCTAAGGATAAGCTATGAAGAGTCTTATAATATTTCAGTCATCTGTATTCACTTTGACACCTTACACTACGCTTCGAACACACTAGTTAATATATTTTTTTGTTGGGTCAATATCGATGAGGTTTTCTTCTCGGCGAACATGTTCAAGTTCATCAATTCTATTCTATTTAAGTTTTCGAAACACAACGAGTCACAACGAAACATTTCAGCTAAGATTCAACACTTGCAAATAACATTTTCAATTCCTATTAATCGCTGACGATTAAGAATAAAAGTCAAAACTTGACGGGACATTTATGTAAAAAAAAGTGCTTTATTAGCTAAACCACAAGATCGAAATTGATATAAGCATTATACGGAACGAGCGATTTCATTTGAGGAGAATTAAAAAATAAAATATATCTGCATAAAGTCTGGTTTTGAAATCGATCCTATATTGTAAACTACTCCTTGATATTTATCTATTGATAGTTTTATCAATGCTCGACACATAATAATATGAGAAATGTAGGATAGATGTTAAAATGCAGTCACACACATGATAGAGAATCAGGAATTAACTATATTTTAACTTGTTGCATGTCACTTGAGACTCAGATACAAAGAAACAAATTACTCAACATGGATAATTTCCATGAACAATCGGTAGAAAAACGTTTCACTAACCAATGTTTGATGCTCTGCATAAAAATGAAAAGGTGATAAGCTGCAAATTTTATTTGTATTAGTATTAGCATCAAAATCTACTTAAAAAACATCAATAGAAAGTTTATGTCTGTATTACATGTGTTTCTTCTTGCAACTACGATTGAAAAGAGGAAATTCTTTTATCGAAAATCGAAACTCAATAGCATTCGAATACAATTGAAGGACTTTTCTGCGATGGTACACTATAAAATTGTCTCTTATTTTTGGTTCAACTGAAGAAGGTTCATATTTGACTATTGAAGTCATTAGCGGAGATATGACTATGACTCGTAACTACACGCAGCTACGATAGACAGTTACAAATAACTACTAGCGATAACTAAGATCATAATAGGAAATTCATTTCATTTTCAAACTAATTTTATATTGTTTGACTCTTTTAAAAGCCCAGGTTGAACATTCCGGCCACCGGGTCCCGTAGGATACACCAGGAAATATCCGGGATAGTCACCATATCCTGCAGGAAAACACGGAAAATCGCTGGAACATGGAAACAGTATTCCGATAAAAATACGACCGGACTTTTCCGGCGGATTCCAGCCAAGTTCCGGTAGGAATTGATCGGAAAATCTCCAACTGGAATACTGCTTCCACAAAATTAACGGAACTACCCGGAACCGGTCGTTTCCAGACCGAACTGTTCGACCTGGGTAGTTCTTCAATAAATAAATTCTGTGAGGTATGCGAAGACTTGGGTAAGTTATCACTTAAAAGAGAATCTCGAAAAGATATAAATTAATTTTAACATAAATCACATGTCTTCTGCTTGATTCTATCTAAACTAGAGAAAGTCAAATTTAATGTGTTTAATTGCATTTTTTCTCTGGTTATATCTGTTCTGGCAAAGTTATTCTAACGAATATCGTCGATAGTCTTAGTTCAACTTTAAAATCGATTTTCACGTTCAAATTTGGTCCCAATCAAGTACTTTATAATGCTTGTCAATTTTAAAATGATTAAATTTTCTAGTATTTCAGATCTTAAAACAGTAATTTTGAACATACTGTTAGTTTAAAAAAAGCAAAGTTTATTTTTATATTAAATTTCAAACTGAAAGATATCAATTGCAATAGCTTGTGGATATTTTTAAAATAGAACATCATTTTTGAAGACGATCTGAAAAGCATTCGTAGTATTCTATAGAAAAAGTTATGAAACATGCCATAAACTAAGAAGAAACAAGAATAACAGCGAATCTTTTTTTAAATACACTATGATCTCAAGAAAATCTATCAAATGTGAGATGACTAATTTCAAAAAAATAATTTAGTCTTAGACTAAGTTCATTCGCTCAAGCAATTAGTAGAAGGGCAAGAAATCGATCTCTATATAAGAATCAATGAAGTAGATTGGCAGAATATTTATTCCAATAAAAAAGAAAAAAATCATGCAAGAAGTCAAAGGCAATGGGATTAAGTTAGGAAGAAAATAAATTAGCATAGCGATTGAAATAAACGCAGAGTTCATCAGTGTACTTAAAATTTTGTCAGCTATAGAAACAAAATCTTGCAACAAATCATCTTTTTCCTCTCTCTCTCTCTCACTCATTATACTTTTCATTGAACTGAGACTTTCTGTAAAGTCTAGTTTATTTTTTCTTTTTCTTAAATATCAATAGCAAACAAAAGAAAAAGAATTTCCAATAAATAAATGTCTTGGCTTTATTGTCTAATTAATATTTTCAGTTAAATTATCGGCTGAGTACACGATCAAATTGAACTCCGCTCAATGTTCCACCTGCCATAGTTTTAGTAACATTCGATCGAAATGTATTAACATTAGTTTTTAATACTTCTGCTGCTTCTTTATTTAATGGATCATCAGGATTGGGCTCCTATTAAATGACAACAATTATAAATTAAACAAAGTTCAAAAGAATCTTACAGAAAAAAGAAAACCCATGCCGAGAATAACGGATAAAATTGTTAATACCGGTTTCCAATCTTCGCTAAAAGACATAAGAATAAAAAATTTCCACAAAAAAGAAATATTTGTGTTACCGAAGAATATTTAAACAAACATTTCCCTCAAGATCAATATTTGGATGATAAATCTTTTGTGTACATTTTACTTTAGGTGGCGTATGGGGATATTCAGATTCGATTGTAAACGAAAATATAAATCGACCACCTTTATAAAAGCCCTACATTATAGAAAAATATAATTAAAACAAATTGAATTTCTGACGTTCTGTTATATTTTTACATCGTCCGGTGTGATTGTAAGTGTAAAATGCAGAAGATCGTCTTTATTCGGATATGTTACTTGACATGTTGGTGGTAATGTACCCAATTCACTTAGATCTGACAAAAAAATAGTTAAATAAATACTCTTCGCAAAATGATAATGAATAACCTTTTGTAACACGAAGAAGAGCAGCTGATGTTTTTTTTGTACCACCATCACTCGAGGCTCCATCGCCTGAGCGAGATTGTTTAATACTGAATATATTTAGCATATCTAAAAAGTAGTTTTGAATGGAAATAAAACAAATGACTTAGAAATACTTTTAATCGACAATAAAATTTTGTCATTAACTTTATTCATTCTTTCATTCATTCATTCATCAACAATATACAGATCTATCATGAATCAATAGGAAAAATAATAATTTAACAGCGACATCTTAGTTATAATGGAAAGAATTTCTGGTCCGGTAGGCCATCTATGTTTTTTAATCAAGTATTTGTGTTTACAAGAGCTGTTTGAATATTGTTAACATTTCATGAGTAAAAGAAAAATTATTTAAATTATTCAAGATATTTTTTGTAGCAACTTATCTAATCACTCCCTCTTTGGTCATATTCTAACATATTTTTGAAGGAATAGTTCAGAGAATTAGCAGTATTGTAAAAATTTCTAAATGATTTCAAAAATAATTTTAGATAAAATCTGATACTAGAGCAAAATTCTGAACAGTTTCAAATCAGAAATATTTGCCCATGTCGTGCGAACCGGTCCAAAACCGTCGGTTAACCGCGGTTAACCGTTTTTTGTAAAAAATAACCGCGGTTAACCGACGGTTTTGGACCGGTTCGCACGACATGGGTGGCTATTCTTCGTCAGAACTCGACTGAAATTGACAAAAAATGAAACTATCACATAAGATAAAGTCACAGAAAACAACTCGTCATATAGTCCTATAAATACGAACAGATTTTACTAGAATCTATTGATTTCGCGTTGAAAACCCGTAAAAAGATTTGAGATATGTGAAGTTTACAAGTTGAATGAAGTACTTGATGTAAAAAATTACCCAAAGAGTACTATTTAGCAACTTTAAGAGCATCATAACTCATCGAAACCCATTCGTATTGAACGGTGATCATAAAGTAATGTAAAAATTAATGTTTAGAAACTAAACAGAATTCATGACCGTAATCTAAACAGTAATAGCGCTGAAGTCAATCATATTTGAAATGTAAATCAAAAGAAAATTAGGCTGATTTATGTATGTTACATTCTTGTATGATGCATACTTTTTGCTCTTCAGAAGAATAATAAGATCAAATCTAGAAGATTTTTTAAAATTGGCTTTCTTTTTTTGTTTTTTCAATATTAATCGTTAAAATTCATACTGCAGATTTTGATGTGAAAAGAAGTAAACTTAACTCATTGCTATTATCATAAATAATGCAAGGAATAAATATTATGATTTATATATTTAAGAATACTCAAACCTGATTAAATATATGGTCACTACTCGAAACGAACTCTTAGGAGAGTCATCAAAACAAATGCAATCTCTTGAAATCAATATTTTTTTCATTTTTTTTATTTAAATGGTAGCGAACTTATATTTATTATGTATCCAAAGTATTTGATAGAAGAATAGTTAAATTAATCATTGAACACTAATATGACTTGTTTTTATTTAAAAAAAGAGCCGAAATAAAATTTCATTCACATCTTATTATCATGATCAACGGTTTCTATTTTTTCAATGAAGTTTTTCGTTATCTAGTTGGTGTATGGGTTGCCATGATAATCTAAGAAAAACTGATACTATATTTTTGAGCTAACTGAATTTTATATAATTTGTCGTTCCACATCTATTGATAACACTATTTCATTGACGTTACACAATATATTTGTGTCAATTTTTAAATTCTATTTTTGAAAGTAAATTAAGTTGATCTAATCGAAAATAAATAACAGATCGATGAGAAACTTCATTAAATTTGCAAATGGATTAGTATACAAATGTTTTCAAGTCATTTGAACAGGTTATTTCTAAAAGCTAAGTCTAATAGTACATTATGAATGATTAATTTGATAAGAGCAAAAATAGTGTCATGTATTGTAGAACTAATCAATGCATCCAGCTATAAACATCTTGAAAGTAATATGAACCTGATCGGTCGATTTCATTGAAAATGTTTTTAAATTAAATTCCACTTAATATTTAACTATTTGGATCGCTGTTTAATTAATATTAATTTTACGGCATGGAAGAAAACAAGGAAAATGTGACGATATTTATTTCATGAGCACAATCTCTGTACATAAATATGAAATTTGAAGTGAATTACTGCTTTTGGATTCCAAAAAAAAAAATCTCGAGATTAAAAGGTTAAAATTTGCAAGACATGCGAGTTGTGTATTAGAATGAATAATCCATCTCTAATCGATTCTTCGCCTAGTAATTCCCAGATGTCCCCATAAAGTTGTTAACTGATTTCTATGAATCTGATAGGCATTAAAAGAGATCTATTCATCCCGCCCCCCCCCACAATTATTCAATGTTTCATTGAATTAGTTAGTATTAGTCAATATCCATTTTCTTCAAAGTGTTTGTTATTTTATAGAAGAATTGGCCATTTCAAACGTTTGACAAACCTCACCGCAGTGGACGAGTTCACGATCAAATGGCAATTCATATCGAAACGATGAATTATTCCTGAGAAGGTTCGTGTGGAACCCTAAATGATATTTATCACTCAAAAATAATTAATGTTAGAAAAAAAAAATCCTTCCATCGAAATAATTCAAATCTTATATACTTTCATAGTTGTTCAAGAAAACGATGGTACTCGCTCATAAGTCTACCAGGATGTCCTCAGTGGCTCCCCAGGGATTTTACATTTTCCCTGGAACTTTTCAAGAGATAGTCGACTAGAGATAAGAAAATTATTGAAAAGAATAATTTGGAGAAAAAAGCATACAGTAGCAATAAATCGAAGATAGTGCTGCAAAAATTGTTTTTTGTTTGGACAAATTTTTCTACTTTTTTCAAAAAACTTAGCGGAAGATTTTGTAATTATATCTCATCTAAAGAAATATTCCTGTTTTCGTCAATGATTATATTTTCGCATAAGTAAATTTCGTCTCCCAACATCACCCAAATGGCATATCGTTTGTTCAAAAATAGTAATAATAATAATAATAATAATTATTATTGCTTTTCACCACTCTTCTGATAGCATGAACATTCAGTTATGAAACTATAATGTGAACATATCAGATAATATACCTGAAATGCAGTCTTTCTAAAATAATAACAGATCAGAGAAACGAGGCTTGCCTACAATAAATTTGTCTCTTGATGGTGATTTCGTTCGCTTGCTATGACGATATTGAGTTTTTGTCATAAAAATATCAATGATTTTGTTGGATCAAACGTACGCAAATAGCGTTAAAAGACTTCATGACCGAATCGAAATTCTCTTGCTTTAGAATAAAAAAATGATGTACCAATTATTTTTGTAAGAGAATCATCCTCACAAACGAGAATTATTTTCTTAATCGACAACAAAATCTAGATTACTTATCGAACGTAAAGAACCTACTCTGAACAGGCATATGTGATGTCATCGACTTGAATAAAAATAAAATTTGTTTATATAAACTATTGCAAAGTATAGATGAAGGAAAAACTTTTGACTTAAACGATTTTGAATAGTATTTCTTTCTTGACGATTTATCAAATGAAATATATATAAAAAAACAACATGTCTGTATACTATTGGCAATGCCCTAAAAGCCGGTTCGGTTCATTTTATCTTATTTTTTGGTTCCATTTTGACTCGAATCCATAGATATCTACTTGGACAGATCTTCTCTATTTAGTGTTTTTTCTTGATTTAGTAGCACATAAATAAATTGTACAAAAATTTATTCAAATAAACTATGACTCTTGTTCGTCATCATTTTCATTTAAATATTTATGCCATTCATCAATTCTTTGTTTTTCTTCTTCTTCTGCTGGCGCAACATCATATTTTGTTGAACCTTAAAGAAATAAAAGAATCGATTATTCAATTTTTAACATAAAATAAAATCTTACCATCCCAAATTTTACATTCAATGACTATTCCATGCCAAATTCTATCATTCATATATTGACAACATGTGTCGGCTTGTTCAATATTTGCAAAACCAACAGTCACAACACCTGCTGGATTTGCCTTTTAAAACAGAATAGAAATCAATATTTATTTAAACGAAATTCAGAAATGAATAATTACGTCATAAATATTAATTTTTTTAACTTCGCCATATTCGCTACATGAATCTCGAATTCGATTTCGTAATTTATCAATAAATAATGGATCATTCTAAATAGAAATAGATGTATTTTCTGATGCATATCAAGTCAAAAGTTTGTCGGAATATAGAACTTGAATAAATCTTTATTAATTTTATTGATCCATATATATATAGATATATATATATACAAGTTTTATTTCGCTCAATACAACTTGGATCCATGTATCTGTTAAATAATAGGGGATATCGAAGGTCTACAATTGCAAAATTAGATCAATCGACCAAATTTCACAGTAGAAATGTTACATATAAATTTTACTAATGAATTCTCTGACTTTTCCCCATAAAAGTGATAGTTTAGTAGATTAGAAACCTTCAAAACGTCTTAGAATGGTGTGATACGAAACGTTCCTCAAAGTTCATAGTAATCATCACAATGAATACAATTACGCTAGTTTTGCTTTTTTACTTTTACGAAATTTTTCAAATAGAATTTTTAATCATGAGACAAATCGTTCAATAATGTATGGGTATTCAAATTCTGTGAATTTCGAAAATAATCTGTATAATAGCGTTGTGAGTATCATCTTCCCTACAATGGCGCATGCAACATACGATTTCTAGTAGATGAGCTTGATGATAGTGAAGTTACTTTTGTTTAAATTTTTTCTACTGCATTCTTTGGACGACGATATAGAATTTGTAAACAAAATAGAATACTTTCAAAAAACAATTCTTATGCGTTTTGTTTTTTGAAACATTCGAAAACTGTAAACTTGTATGCTTTGATTTAGTATGTTATTTTTGCACTGTGGATTTAAATCAAATTCTAACAAAAGTAACTGTAAAAAGTGATGGAATAAAACTATGGAAAGCTCACAAATATTGTTTTAATGATTTATAAACTAGTCAGGTTAGGTTCTTTCTTGTTTCCGATAAACATTTGAAATATTATAAATATAATTACTTTGAATTGATTTAAGTCAAACATATTTTTCATAACAATTATTCTTTCATGTTTGTGTCTAACAATTTCTGGACGTTCATCCCAATTGAGGAGTTTATCTACTTGAAGTTGTTTCGCTTTTTTATCTATTTTTTTTCTTTTACGTTTTAATTCTGGATTAAATGTTCCTTTAACTTCGAATTTTGCACGTTCAACATGAATTTTTGAGCAACGAAGTTCCGTGTCATCAAGCATATCAATACATAATTTAACAGATTCAGGCTAAAGTAATAAAAAGATTTATATGAATAGAAGTGAAATTGTTATTAAAATAAAAAACGCCTACTCGTAAATATCGACATCTGCCATCACCTTTTGGATTTCCCTGTTCATCTCTATATAAACGAATTTTTTTCTGTCGTGAATCATTTGGATCTGGTGAAATAATTCCATATTTTGAGAGAAGTTCTTCAAATTCTTCATCGGTTATGTCGAGTGGAAGACCACTTATATAAACATTACAATTTTTTTCATCAGGCACTTCAAACCAACCTAGAAATAAATGAAAAAAAAAAGTATTAAATTAGATTATTCTCATAGAGTAAACTGTCTATAAAACCTCTATAATTGCCTAAGATTTATGAAAGTCGAGGAAATAGGCTGTATTCTATTTGTAATAATATGCATACAATGAATCAGAAATAAGATAAAAGCAGTCATTGATGATATTTCTATCGATCAGAAAACACCATTATTTATTTTATACATCATATTCAATGTAAGCATGTATCATCAAAATTGTGTATAATGATATGAAAGTGATCGAACATAGAATCGAACCATCATCTAATGTCATTAAGAAGTATAAACAGTGTGAACTATTTTTCAGATGACCGCAATTGGAAAATATTGAAATCTAGTAAAATGATTTCTGATTTGCTCATTCCTTTTTATAAATACAATATTAGAACTGTCTTTGACATATAGAAGATCTATTGTAATGAGAGTCAAAATAAAATGTCTAGAGATATTACTCAATACTGTGATATCAATTCAAAGTTGTTCATTGATCTATGTCATATTTTATTTTAACCGTATTGATATCATAACGAATAGATTCTTATCAAACTTAACGTTGAAAAAATTCAACAGAATAGATATACCCTTAAGATTATGAATACTAAGAGATAACTTATACAGCGAAGAAAAAAAGGGAAGACACGCCCATCAATCATTTACCAATCTCATTTCAATTAGTGTGATAATATAGATTCAAATACATAGCAATATATTGTTATTCGCAGTTTGAAATGACATAGATACATATTGGATTTGAAAACTTCATTTAGTCAATCTTATACACATAATTAAAATTGAGTATTTATGAAAGAAAAAATAGTAAAATCGAACCTTCAGTTGGTTTCTTCTGCACAGTTTGTGTTGCTATTGGAGTGATTGTTTTCTTTTCCTTTGATGAAGTATCATCATCATCATCTTCTATTCTTGGTTCAATACCTTCGTTATCCCAACTGTTTGTTTGCTCATTCCATTTATATTTAATTCTTGTGATATGATCTGTATAAACATCAACAGTCGATAAAAGTATCCAGTTAAGTTGAGCAGTTAGCCACACATATGTTTGTTGCTTTCCTTCGGAATCATTTGTTGAATAAGTACTAACATCAGGTATCCATGTATTATGTTTTTTGGAAAATGTATATTTAATATGATTTGTTTCATCTGTATATGATTGTAATGGAATCCATTGTTGAGTTTCTTTATCTAATTTATATGACATTCCATCACGATTTTGAATATATGTTTGATGATGAGCATCATATCGTATTCCTGATGAAGATTCAAGACCATAATTCATATGATGTTCTACTAAGAATTCTTCAGATACCTTTGAGAATTCAACTTATTGAAAATAAATTCAATTTAGAACAAAAGCAAACTTACTTTTGGAAACCTAAAAATACAATACATATAGAATCAATAGATAAAAAAAGAAACATTTATCAAATTTACCATCCTTTCACATTTGGATCCCATTCATAAATAGTTCCATCTGGATCAACTCGTGTTTTAGTTTTTTCAGCTTCATTTTGTAATTTTTTTGTTTTTTCTAAACGAATTTGTCGATCGAATTCATCTTCATCGTCGTCATCATACGTAGTCGGACGATTTGCACGTTGATAAACAATATTTCCTTTTTTCCTTTTAGTTGTTATTATTTCATTAATACGTTCTTCATCATCTGATGAACCAGTATCATGTTCAGACATCTGAAAAAAAAATCGAAAATTTATAATTAAAAAAAATTCAATTCAATGGAATGCTGAGAAAAATGCAGTTCTTTTTTGGTTTTGATTTTTAAACTAAAGAAATAACACTCGGTGGCACCCAACCGCCCATGGCTTGTTCGATTTCTTGTGCAACAGCTAAAGTTAAATTATCATGACCACGAGCAGCGACACATTGAATACCTAATGGTAATTTCTTACTATCTAAACCTAGTGGACATTGTGTTGATGGTAAACCTAATGCATTTATAATGCCACAATAAATATAATCAAATGTATTCATTAGAACAGGCCAACCATGTACAGGCGCTGATTGAGGAAATGTTGGAAAAAATAAAACTCCATTATTACCCAATAAAATTTGAATTTCATCATAAAATTTATGTGCTAATTTATGAAAATGTTCATTATATTTATTTGGTATTGCTTCTAATATAGCAAGGCCAATAGCTGGTAGTGTATGTGTAGAACGAAATAAAAATTTTCTTAATAATTCATGATAACCATTTAAATATGATGTACGATTACAAAGTGTCAAAGAAAAATCACGTGTTGACATTTGGCCATCGACCATCATTGCTGACCACAAAGAAACGGCATAGCGCAGACGATTTAAACGTAAACGTGTTACATGAACTTTATATTTATTTTCGAAATGTTCAACAACCTAGCAAACGTAAAAATTCATACAGATTGATATATTTATTCTAAACAAGAAAAAAACCATTTTACTCGTCGATGAGCTAATTGTTGGTCTCTTTCCACTTTATTAACAAAATAAGCATCGATTTCATCAATATAGAAGTAACGTAATTTACTTAAATCAACCTAAAAACAATTAAAAATTACAATAACAGTGTTTCTTCTTTTGTTGATTTCTAGAAAAAGTAACTTCAGTAGACATCAATTTACTACGTTAAATATAAATGCTTTGATATTAGTCTACGATACATACATAAACAATTTTCTTCAGAAAGTAAGAATAAGAAGACAAGAGGTAATGATGTTAAAATCCGTCGAAAATGGAAATATTCAGAATATTTGACATACGCATGTGTATTTCCGCTAGATGTGATGAATTGTTTATCATATCATCTGATATTCATATCTCTGTTTTATTGTATTCTATCTTCTACTTTTTCTTTTATGGACCTGTTAGATAACTTTGATTTATCTCTTTATTTTATCAAACAGTAAATCTATCGAACTGACGAAAATCAAACTTCACTGAAAGTGAAAAATTAGAATTCTTAGTTCCTATATTAGTCTCGTACAAAATATATCTCGATGTGCACTGGTTTAATCGAACTATGAATTTACTTTTAATCATTAATTTTTTGTCTTTAGTTTATATCAGATTAGTAGCTTTTGTTTCCTTTTTATGATAATGCATGACTATAGAGATACATCAATATATTAAATACACAATATTTCGACATTATACACGAATTGGTAAAAAGTATTGAAAACGACTCTAGAAGATTTCAATACTTCTTTTTTTGTCATCGCTAAGATAGTATCTATTTTTATTTCGTACTAGTTGACCGTTTGCTTTGGTTTTTCTGTTTCGTGACGAATCAAAAACCATGAGCTGAAAGTTACATCGAAGCATTTAAAGAATTTTTTCTTGAGAATTCGGTAGAATAATGTTGACTTTCTAACCCTATGTGATATGTATTGGAATTGACTAAAAATTGTAAAGCTACTTACTGGAACATCAATATGTAGTAGTTTTTCGATGTTTTTTGAACCTGCCAAAATTTTAAGCATTGGTTGTAAATCACAAGCATAGCGACACATTGGTCCTGTAGATAATAAATATTTTTGATGAAAGTCTTTATGTGGAGGATATTGACCATCATTCGGTACTATATCTATTGTTTAAAAAAAACATTTTTCTTCATAAACAGCCAAAACTTTTTTTTAATACCAGGTGTTGTTTTATGACCAAATATCCCATTCATAAATGAAGGTAAACGAATACTTCCTCCAATATCTGCTCCAATTGCAATTGGAACACCAGCTGCTGAAACGATGCAACCTGCTCCACCTGAACTACCACCCACAATTCGTGTTAAATCATATGGATTATTGGTCGTTCCATAAAGAGCATTTCGACTGAAAAGTGAAGAAAATCATTCTTTCGAATGTAATCTATGAATAAACTTACGATTCAAACCACATACATCCTTCACTCACGTTTGTATTACATAAAAGAATGGCACCTGCTTTTAACATGTGCGCTACTGGTGTTGCTGTTCGTGTTGATATGAAATCTTTTCTTGCGACAATTCCTGTTGAATTATGAAAGCCCTGAAATTCCATTGATTCCTTAATAGCAAATGGTACACCAAGAAACGGAGCATGTTCTTCGGTCCATTCGTGTGGTAATGATCTTTGTCCCCTTGATACAGCATCTAAAATATGATCGATTTCTTGTGCTTCAGCTAATGCTTCTGAAAATCGTTCATCAATGTAAACATTTAAATATGGTTGGATCGCTCGTGTTCGTTCAATATATAGACGAACAACTTCATAAGCTGTTATCTGGAAAAAAAAGAAAATATGATACTAAACTATAGTTTTGACATGAAATTACTTGTCTTTGGCGAATTCGTTTCGTAATTACAGTTGCTGGCAATAGTAAAATTTGATTTGTAATAGCTGGTAAACGACTTTTTTGATTTCCATATATTAGACGAAAACCAAGGTGAATCCATATTGAAAAAAAACAACGAATCAACCAGAGTATAAATGATATAATCTGTAGTGCTTTCGCCATTTGATAAAATTTTGAAAGACGAATGAATAAATGAACAAAAATATGTTAGAAACGAGTACGGAAAGAAAATGAATGTTAGTGGTCAATTTGTTTTAACCAATCTCAAACAAGCTGAAAGTTCTGGTTCGATAATTTCCTATGTAAGGTAATAATATATCATACTCCTATTATTGATATATGAAAAGGCGACGAAAAAACAGCTGTCTGGTAACAAAAACCTTGTTCGATAGTTCATTAACAAAAAAAAGAACCTGTAGAGGGAGGACATATTTGATCTTTCGATTACTAGTTACTTCAATTTTAAATAATTCGAATGTCTAAGCTTTGTTATAAACTTTAATCCGGGTAGATCTTACAATTTGAACGCAATCTATTCTACAGTAACTTATTCATTTTTTTCTGCTAGTACATAAAACAATTGTTGTTCGATTACTTTGCGCTAATAGATTGATAAAGAGATTATTGGATAGAATTCTTCATTTTATCAATATTATGAAAGCCGAATTAAATAATCGAAATTTCACAACAGGTTTTATTATGCGAAAATGATGATATGAACACTACCTAGAATGCAATATACAAGAATATAATTACGACGAAACATAATGTTACTATTCTAAATAAAATATATCTATGAAATACAACTTCACACTATATTCCTCAATTTCAGATCAATTTTAAAAGCTCGTAATCAATCATAATTGATCAAAAGAATTCAATCAAAATTTTTTTATGAATCTTCCCAACAATATACATCACATCTTTCTTTATTATAAGAATATTGAATCGCTTCCTATCATAACATTGTACTATTCAATCGATGAAGCTCCAAATATTTGACGAATACATCGTATTTCAATTCGATCCTTCCCTATAATGAGGGAGCTTTTTTTGGTGTTTTTACAAAAAAGAACTGAGTATCTATTCAATGTTTATGATTATGAGAACATGTTTTAATTTGAGTGATTTCGAATCCACGAGAGAAATAGACATCAATCTAAATGCTTTATTCTTGTCTGCAATTAATAGGAGAAAATAAGATTCTTATCGTTATTTAAGAACAATATTAACATTTCCCAGAAGTCTCAACTGATCAATGATAGAAGATGACAACTACAGAGAGAACTTCGTAAAAAAAATACTCATTTAAATGAAGTACGGTAGATTCAATATAATGGAAGAGAAAGATTTGAGTATTGTTTACCTAATGGCACTGGTGATTAATGCAATTCATTTTACTCTATTGCGATTTTATAGTTGTTGGTTACAACTGCCTATTAAAATCATCAAATTATGTAAAATTATGTAGTGTACAGAGTTAACAGTAAGAATAACAAGAGAGACTAATTTTGACAGGGAAATTGTTTGAAACGCTGATGAAGAAGGTTTTCCATGAATAAACGTAGAGATCATAGAAGAGACATCTATATGTTCTGATGAATATAGAGAAATCGTGAACGACTATCAAGGAATTTAATTAAAGTTATCTTTCGTCAAACTCATGATGCACTTTAATTCTAGAAAGATCTCTAACTTGTATCATATCAATAGCAGAGAGATGCCTGAGTGTATCAATATTTTCATAACTGTTTAAATATCTGGCAAAATGTATTTTGACATAGCCTATGGTATCACTTATATTGTACATATAACTATCGAAAAAATAGAGCCAAATTTTAGTACAAATTCATGGTAAACATATGCTTAAGTCTAGACTAATACTTTATTCAAATGCAATAATTTATTTCAATATTCATATTTCATAATCGATATGAAAGCAAAGATTTCAAAATATCTATTCTAGTATAGGCCGATAAGATGAAATTAGTACGTCGTACGTTCTTGGATAGAATGTCGTACAAAATGACGTAAATGTATGAAACTTCATGGCATAATTATATTGCTGACAAAAAATATCTTCATGTACTTTTTTTAAATATTTTCTACAACATGACATATAAGAGCGATCCTAGATTTGATAAAAAACATCGTCACTGACGATGAAGTTGAAAAGTTAAACGACTCTATAAATGCATAAGAGAAATATACAGGCCACAATAATCTTTTAAGGATGATATTGATTGCTCTGTAAATGAAAGCATTCGAATATATACCCAGTAATTTTTCACTGGGCATATCAATGTTAATATGTGAAGCATTCTTTATGAATCTAACAAAATAAAATCAATATAACTTTTAGTTTATATAAATAATTTTTGATTTAATATATTGAGAATCATCTTCATTGATAATACTTTGATAAAAATAAATCACAGAAAACTACTATATGCAGTTTATCCTTCTAACGTACGACATAGAAACATGTTTTCGTAAGCCATTCGATTATATCTCAAATACACCATTTATGTCATTTATGTTGATAATTGATAAGTGTTTATCAGTGAGAGTCAAACACATCTGGTGACAGGCTTTTTCTGTTATCAAATTTTACTTATTAAAAGGTAGCCGTATCTTATTTTTTAGTTTACACGGGCGCTAAAACATTACTGACAATGAAAGAAATTTCACTGGTTTGTCTTTCAATCCTCGTCATATGCTGGAGCAATGTGACTGGTTTTAATTTAACAGAATATCATTTGGCTATTGAAGAACTGGCTCTTGATGAGCGTTTTGCTGAAGAATATGCCAAATGGTCACTCGAACTTTTTTCTCAGCCAGACTATTTCTACGGTCCACCTTCTAATCCTTTTCCTTGTACAACAGAGGGTATGCGAAGTTCTGAAATTCCCACATCGGTTCATGCTCTACGACCCGGTGATATTCAATGTGTTGCAGCCTTGGGCGACAGTTTAACAGCAGGCATGGGTGCTCACGCTATTACGCCAGTCGGCGTTCTTTTAGAGAATAGAGGTAGCTTTTATTTATTTATTTTCTCTGAAATTCATTATTATCTTGTTGCTTCTAGGTGTTTCCTGGTCTATCGGTGGTGATCATACCTACGAGAAAGTAGTCACATTACCGAATATTCTTCGTCTTTACAATCCAAAATTAAAAGGCTTTTCAACGAAAACTTCAATATCATTTCTCAATGGTCAAAATGCAAAAAACAATGGACTCAATGCTGGTGAGTATACCTTCTTGATATTACTATTATTGTGTCATATTGAATTATCATCACTCATATTTCAGCCAAATCGGGTGCTCGCTCTTATCATATGGTTGAACAAGCTGATCTTCTCTTAGGTCGTTTAAAGAATGAGAAACTATGCGATTGGAACAATGACTGGAAACTTATTACATTCTTTATTGGAGTATGTTTTCTGTTTTTATTTGCTAGAATTTAAACTCTTGATACATGTAGGGAAATGATTTGTGCGATTTCTGTAAGGATTTAACTAAACACGATCCAGCCAATTTTGTTGGATGGGTTCGTGATACACTCGATCGATTGTATAATGCTAATCTACCACGTACATTAGTAAATCTTGTACTCGTTCTTGATATTCGTGCTGTCAAAGAACTTAAAAATGGCAATTTTATTTGTGGGCTTCTTCACAAATTTTTATGTCCATGCGCAGCATATCCTACAGAAGAACAAGAAAAACTATTAGATGCATGGATTCCTCAATATCAACAAGGTCTTGTCGATCTAGTGAATACAGGTCGTTATGATGGTCGTGACGATTTCACTGTCGTTATTCAACCATTCTTGACACAAACTCAACCTCCTCGAGAAGCCGACAAAATCGATTTTAGCTATTTTGCTCCTGATTGTTTTCATTTTAGCGGTAAATTTAACTTTTCAATCTAATTCATCCATAGTTTTGTCCCATTTTAGGCAAAGGTCATTCAGTTGCGGGTTTGTCAATTTGGAATAATATGTTAGAACCGGTTGGTACAAAAAAATCTTCATGGCACAAAGGTGAAACGTTCGAATGTCCTACACATGATCATCCTTTTATCTATACATCGAAAAATTCGGTTTAAATCTAAAAACGTCCTTAACATTCAACACCAATATTTGTCTTATTTTTCAAAATTTTATTGTAATTTTAAGACAGAATAAATCAAATCAGTATATACTGTTGAATCACATTTGTTAGAAAATATAAAAAAAGTCAAGATATATCGATTGATTTCAATTGAATCTAATGTGTTATTTACTCAGAACGTTGAAAAAACACTGAAAAACCTAACGCCTACGTGATAACGTACTTTTAAAGTTAACGAATTAAAGTTTCTTATCGAAATCTTTATGTCAATAAAATTATACGAGAAACAAAATTCCTATTGAAAATAATCAATTATTGTTGACAAGAAAGACAAATCCATATTCGTATAGAGATCTTAATCTTAATTAATATGATGGATTGTAACTGTATAGAATTTAATTTCATCAAATTTCACTGTCATACCTATTGGAAGGCTGATAATATGACAAAAACTATGGCATACTATCAACAATGCCTTTATCAATCATCGCTCTCGATTTACGAGAGAATGGGATAGACTTGACCCACCCACTTTTCATTGTTGCTAAGAAAACTGTCGATACAGTTAGATTTATGAAAAAAACCGCCAGATATTGTAGATTTCTTTCTTATTGATTTTGTGCATAATATATACTATCTGCAAAAATTTGGAAATACGGTACGCCAAAAAGAAATGTTAGATTTATCCTCTAATCTAGACTCTGAAAGACAACGGAGAGACTTTTTTATACGTCATATATGAGGATACTCGATTTTAACGAGGAAGCAGATCTGGTTTTACAGCACCATAAATTACTTAATGTATGTTAGAATGGCTCGAACGAGCTACTTAGTTAAGTAATTTGGTCGGTCTATTGAAGGGCAAAGTGGCATGAAGTGTGTGGCAGTGTTGATTCAATTTTATATCTAACACCAACAAGGTAACGCGACGTTAGCGTCGCCAACCCTCTACTGAAAGGATTTAGCCATGTAGAGAGTAGCTATCCTGAACTATCTAGCTGACAGACTTCACATTTTATAGCTTCGAAATGATTTTCATGGAAACCACGATTGATAACGGAGCATAAATCGAAAACATGCTTGGAAGTATCACCAAGAAAACGGCATTTAAGTAATACTCACTAACACTATATGACAATAATGAAGTTAAGTGCATCCGATCTGTTACAGCTCAAGCTATGCTCCGAAAACGTTCAATCAACTTGATAACGGAGTGAAGAAAAAGACCCATTCAGGAGAGCTATGATCGAAATACTCCATTTTAATAAAGTTACAACTCAAATTGGTCTATTAACTAGATATTTAACATGAATCTGCACGAGTAGATCAGAGATTGCATCAAACTGACTTTTTCTAACTCGATTTCGGTTAGATTTGTCCTCATTTTTGCTCAACCTCAAGTGGGTTCATTTTTTTTTGGTGCGTTTCCTGTCTAGAATGCATATATACATTCCAGGGTGCGCATTCACAGATAGATAAATCTAAGATTTACATCTTCTGAATCAAATCCACTCGCAATCAGGAAAAACGAAACTTATTAAGATAATCACGACAAATATGAATTTCAAATGTTTCACACGAGTTGAGCAATTATTTCACGACCTGTTGTCGGAAGAACTTCAAGATATCTCCTGTTTTAGAAAATGATTTCAACTTTCTAATCGAGACAAGGTGTAATTATTCTATAAGTCTTCAAGTCCTGTAGTTTTAATCACAACAAATTTTTAACTGAGCGGCTAGTCGTTCGTCAGCGCCCCTCTGGGGCGCCACTAACGACTAGCCGCCTTTTAATGTTACTGAAAATGTACATAATTTGAGTATCCATATCGAAAATAGTACTGCTTGTGTTTTTCGAAACGAAAAAATACGTTGCAAAGCGCGCGCATATTCATGTTTTAACAGTATTTGTGTTATTGTTAAGCTTAAACAATTTTCATATACGTACTATGTGAAAAAACACCATTTTTTAAGAGTCAGAGTAATAGATCAAGTAAAGAATTAAAGTTAGCGGGAAAATGACACTTCGTCTCACCTCTTACGAACACCGGTAAATGTGACAGGGTGTTCGGAAATGAATTTCATTCTTAAAAATCTATGACAGTAGATCGTAATGAACAAGGTCGATTGTTCGGAAGGTAATTCCAAGGGTACTTTAACATGAAGCTCGTAAAAGAATTTATAAGGACATTGCAATTGATATAAAGAATTTCTGTTCTTATAAGCAATAATACAATAGGCTGCATCATCATCAACTGTTAAGAAGAGTACTTCTTGTTCACAATCATCATCTGATGAACGTTCTCAAGCTTTACCATTAAAGAAAAATTAAATTAAAAATAATAAATTGGTTAAAAAGCAACAGTAACAACAGTTGTCGAAGGCAAAAACTGAGCAAGCTGGTCCTGTATCTTATTTAAGTTCAACTCCAATATTGGAGTAGCTGTCTAATTCGAGTTCGAATATAAATGAAATTTTCCGAAAATCCTATTGTACACAGGCAAAAGATAAAGATAAATTTTATCGTATTTATAAACTTTATAATTCGAATTGAGACTGTCATTTAAGAAAAGCAAAAAAGCAAAAGTTTAAATTTTATCCTAATTCGAAATTATATAATTCGTATTGAGACATTCGTATATATCCACTCGCATGTTGCCCAAATGCTAATAGCATTCCTGAGATTGCTAGCAGCACACCTGAGATTACTAATAACATTCCAGAGATTGCTAGTAGCATTCCTGAGCATGCTATAATCATACCTTAGCATGCTAGAAGGATTCCTAACTATCCCAAAAACATACCAGTCGTTCGAATAAGTATTCCTACGGATCCTCAACGCAAACCTTAGTGTGGAACTCGCTCTTTTCAGGGTTCACTAACATCCTCAGGATAACGTCTGGTTCTAGATGAAAACGCGGCAGGCCGTGGAAAGTGGGTATCTGATACCTACGTTCTTCTTCCTCTTTAGGGCTATCAGCGAATATGATGAGGATCGACTTGACTGTGTACACGGACACCCTTCTTTGGTCGCGGCTCTGCGGAGGACGCTGCGCGCCCCCACGCCGCGACACTTAAATAAAGGTGTGTGTAACGTGACAGAAGTCGCAGTGTGGGTGTTGGCAACATGTAGCAGTTATGCTTCAGGAAACAGTTTCATTATTCTGTTTGAAGAGTGTTGGAAGTGTTGTTGCAGATTATACAAATTTTTACTAATGGATAGGTTCTGTTCTGACCTGACTCACTCGTCGAGCAAACACAGTTAAAAGTCTGCACTTTATGCAGCAGCTACTGGGAATTATTTATTTGGGATTTATTAGAATCTTTTAATAAATCCCGGTATTTATTTCTGTTTCGAGATTTATTGAGATCTATTACGATTTCATTTTATTTTATTTTATGTTATTTAAATTCATCGAATCTTTTAATAAATTCCGGTATTTATATTAGCCTCGGGATTTATTGAGACTTTTTATGATTTTATTCGAATTAATTCAAATTCATGGGAATTTTTTAATAAATCCTAATATTTATTTCCATTTGGAATTTAATGGGATTTTAAAAGTAAAGTCTGATATCCATTTCTGATTAGTTATTAGTTAAGACTTTCAGATATATAATGAATAATAAAATAAATCATATTGTTAAACAAACATAGATAGATACATGAGAATTTTAATAATCGTGTGACGGTTTTAGAGACAAGAGGTGCTTACGTTCATGCAAGTACGCTTGATTCAACTTCTTTATATCACAAATCGAATCGTTTACATCTACAACACGTGCTTATATACGTAACCAAGAGAGAGAGAAGTGGAGTGAAGGAAAAGATACAGCAAGAGAAAATATAGACATAACAATAGAAATATGAGGATAACAGGAGAGATAATTATGGAAGATGATATATGTATTCGTGTCGACAGAATAAGCGACAAGTCAATATTTGTTATGAACGCATGAATGACAAGAGATATGTTGAAAAGGAAAAGTCGCCGAAGATAAAAAGTGATGTATGAACAATCTGAGCACAGCATCACAATTATCTTCACTAGGTTGATATTTTTTGCAATACTTGGACGTCCTAGATGTTATTGATTAGAATGCAGAAATCAATTTACGAAGCGAGCTTGTTATTACTGGATAACTTCGAATTTATATGGATTACTTCATTGAATTAGTTAGTAGTTGTAATATATAATGTAGAGACCCAAAATCAAACTGCAATTGTACCTGCACGCTATGAAACATACCCAGGTCGAACATTACGACGACCTGATACGATCGTAAACGGCCGTAAACGACCGTAAATGGCAACGTATACTACCGTTTTGTAACGTTTCCGACCGTAAAGCGCCGTAATTTGACGTTTTGGCATGCACCGTATTACGGCCGTCATTTGCCCTGCCGTAAACGGTTACTAACGGCCGTAATGTGGTCGGATATTTCAGCATCCGACCGTATCCGATCGTTTATGGCACGATGCAAAACGACCGTAATACGGTGCATACCAAACGGTCGTAAATCATGGCTGAACGGCCGCGTACGACACAAGTTGATCGACCTGGGTAATAATTGTTCTTAATCACGATGAAGCAATTGGTTAGTTATTACAATGAAAATAGGTTAAGTTATCTGGTTTATGGTTCGAATCTCAACAAGACTCAGAGAGCAAAAAATTAGAGGATGCGGCTTAGCATTAGTATTGCATTAATGGATATTATTTTTATCGTTTACATTGGAGTGGCGGAAATGATCTATGCTTTTTTAGTTAATGCTACGATAATGAGTTATTAGCTTGAATTAGCTCTGAATCAATATTAGAATTAAAATAACATCGATTAATACTAACGTACAGATGGGCACATTAAATAATGCTAAAAGTCTATTTGAATTTAAATGATAATAGCAGAGTATCAAATGATTTTTTTCAACATTACTGAATTAGCATGATAATGTTTTCTGAACTCTAATACAAAAATGTTAGCGTTTTTCCAAAAGTGAAGTAAGCTACTGCTCCTACGCAAGATCCAGTACAAAATAAACCACATAGTAAGGAAGTACTTATTTATAGCAGAGAAAACAGAAAACAGAGATCTATACATTAAAATTGATTTAGGGCAGTGGTATAACTACGACAGATAGGTAGACATTTCATCATAAGGCGTTATACTTTTGACGCAGTCAATCATATCACTGCGGTGATTAGTGATACATGAAATTCAATTTCAAGCACATAGAATACTTTGCTTTGAGTAGAATATGACAGAATTTTACAGGATTTCAATGAGATTCGACAGCGGTTGACTTGGATTCGACTCGACTCTGCAGTGATTGACAGTAATCGGTTGGGCTTGACAGGGGTTTTACCAGGATTTGACTGGGATCGAGTGAGATTCGAAAGATATTCGATTAAATTTAGCAAGGATTCGCTGGATTCACAGAGCTTGACTCTATTATTGAGGAATTTGACGGAACTCAACTGAATTTTGCTAGATACTATCTGAATGTAGTTGGATTTCATATAAAAATCCAAGTTAAATGCTACTCAAATCTAGTTGAATCCAAATCTGGAATCGGACCCGGATGCGATATATCTCAAGTAGTGATTGATATTCAAATGGGTAAAAGCGTATTTCCATATATTTCTATGTATAAGTATTTGGAAATACAGCAATTCATGGAAAATTCATTAGAAATACAATAAGAATATTTGGAGGCACAGAGGTATGCTTTTCCCTAGTTGATATCGAATTGTCTTTTATGTGCATACCATAACTAAAAACTGTTAACATTAATAACCGCCGGGAGAAAAACTTCTCAACCACGTCACACAACCTTTATAATAGTCTCGCGGCGTGGGGGCGCTTTGCGTCCCCCGAAGAGCCGCGATCCACGCCCTTTTCTACCTACACAGTAATCGGAAACAGTCGCATTATCTAATAGCATTATAGTGTCGAAAAACAACCAATACTTTTGCATTAGCAGTAACAATTCAGATTAATGTGTAAAAGTTATAATAGTTATAACTGATGAATGCCAGAACTTTTCAGTTATAGTCAGACTTGAATCATGTATCTATTCGAAAATCAATACTTGAATTTTGCACTAAAGTATATATCATCATGGGTCATACAATGCATGACGTACCAATCATTAAATCAGATATCAGACTGCAAATAACACGAGACGTAGGTGATCTAACGATTATATAAATTAAAGTAAAAGTAAAAGACACGTGGCTAAAAAAGCTAAGTTTACTTTGATGCGTTACATACATCAGCAATTTCGTGTCAATATCATTAATGAAATAAATGTTAGGCTTTCTTGTTAATAAACCTATTAGATGCTATGGAACCATAACAATACTTTCAGTAAGTCTGTCAATCAATTTTCAGAGTAAAATATAGCTATATTAACATAATAAGTTTAGAATGAACTTTTTATCAATAAATAAATTTCTTTAGAACGACTCGAGATAGAATATTTTAAAACGTCTTATGATTCATGTTACAGATTATTGTCATAAATTTTAGACTAACATTTTGCAAACAACGATTATTTTTTATGAGAAAACAATATTAAATCAAATAGGTTTGAAACATTTTATAATCAACATAAGGCAGCGCGATAGTGAGTTAATCCAATTGTGTTATTGATGATTGTAAAAAGGGTAATAGATATCATTATATTTGGAAGCTCGTGATCTTAGAATACATTCGCTGAAAGAAGAACTCATCCGTCGAGGAATTGTAAAATGTCACGGAGCTGTGAATAACTTATTAAATGAAAGATGATTATGTTCTATGTGTATCCTTGGAAAAAGTATCAGTTTAGTAAGAAAGTAATTGAATTTAAGAAATATTCATAATAAGCTAACAACGAATGCTCTCATCGAAATAGATCCGGGAGAATAGCTATTCAGTAGCGTGTGACATGATTTTTAGTAGGGATACTTCTATGGAATTCTTCTATATATATATACAGTGAAACCTCTCTAATATGAACACTGACGGGACTGTTCAAAACGTGTTCATTAAAGGAAGTGTTCATCTTAGAGAGGTATCACATTGAATGAAGTCTATATATGTATAAAGTATATGGTTAGTATATATGAATGATAAATATACACTTTTTATACTAATATCTATTACTGCCAGTGCCAAATTTTAAAAAAATCGGTTTTATCTACTGTACATACTTCTTTATCTAACTCATAACGAAGGAAAAGACTATTTTATTGATTTGAACTATTAAAATCTATTCAGTTTTAAACAAAAAAATGAACAAAGTTGTCATCTATTTACATCTAATCATTTTTTATGAAAAAAGTCTTTAATGATTGCTTGTTTGACTCCTCTTGAGTCGATGAAAAGGTGAGTAAGTTGTGAATCCAATTGAGAAATAAGTGTATGTAATTGTGGTTGTTAAATTGCAGCTAAAATATGTAGTCGCCGAACCATGTACATTGCTTCGATGACTTTAAGTGGTGCTTTAGTTGGCATGTCGTCATCTTCGTTGTTATCTGTGGTTATATTGTCACCACAGTCTGCATCAACGACCATCAGATTATCATTGGTATCGTTCCATTCATTGAAAACTGGAGTTTCTGAATCGATTTCGATGAATTCATTAGTAGTAAGACTAAGTCCACCGATAGTGATATGAGTAAGAAGTGTATCTAAATCTTGTAAAGATGTTGCGACGTCGTCACATCGCTACTATTAACCAGTGTAGCACTGGTTTCACTTTGAGTGTTTGGATTGACGAAACCTGCCATACGAAATGTATTGCAAATTGTCGATTGTGTAACAGCTTGCCAAGCGTTTTTCGTCCAGTGAGCCGCATCGAGAGCTGTGATGACAATATCATCAGATGAATTGGCGACGGCACACCTGAATATTACATGTTTAACAAGCTGTTGCCCTAAACAAATAGATAGTGTTGATTAGAAAAATGAAAGCAGTCGTATTACTCACGATAGTAACACTTGAAATTTTTGATAATTCCCTGGTTCAAAGCTGCAGCCTTTGAAGTTGTATTAGGAGGAAAAAATTTAAGAGTAATGTTGGAATATTGAGTATCGGAATTATGGCGAGGAGCGTGATCGATGAATAATAAGATTTTACGACTTTGCTTGATCATGCTGTTGTTTATACCGGCGAGCCATTTACCGAACAGACTAGCAGTCATCCAACTTGTACGATTCCACTGCCATATGACAGGTAATTGTTTCATATTCAGATTTTTAAAACAGCATGGTTTTGCCGCTTTGCCTAACATACGGTGCAAAAGTCTTTGCAATAATGTCAAACGCTGTTAGACCATGTTGGAGACTTCTAATTCAAGTGAGTTTTGTCTTGTTGGAAAGAGCAGTGTCTGAACTTCAAATTTTGTGCCAAACATATTTTTCAAGGACTAATCTGGAAATGAGGAAAAGCCAAAACTAAACGCATGAAAAAAAGTTCTTGCAACCTGGAAAAATCTGTATTTCAGAAATATCTTAGACTACATGAGTAGAATTTTAACAAAACATACACCACAGTGTAGTGTTGCAAAAACTCTATCGATGCCAACTTGTGGAAGAGTTTTTGATTCATTGTAAGTCGTTCATAAAACAAAATTGAAAAGCGAAATTTTTTTAAAAGCAGACACTCATTGAAAAAACTGTCAATTTTCAAGAATATCTACCATGAATCATGTATGAACTCGATATTTTCGCTTTATTTATGCGAAATATATCAGACCTTAGAAACTTGACAGCAAAAATAACTTAACAAATATCTTTTGCAGTTTCAAAATGGTCACATTGTGTGAACGACCAAATTTGTCAGTCTCACTCGAAAAAAGCAATATTTCAGTACAAAAACTAAAACTAAATTTAGCTTTCAATACACAATTGGAAAGAGCATCCATTATGCTACAAAAATCATCATTGATCGTGATTTACTCTCTTTTTCAGTTTAAAAAAACTCAATAGAAATAGAGAATGATACTGCTGGATGGTGAAGTTGCAAGAACCCTTTTTAAAGCGTTTAGTTTTTGACTTTTCTTCATTTGTAGATTAGTCCTTGAAAAATATGTTTGGTACAAAATTTGAAGTTCAGACGCTGTTCTTTTCAACAAGACAAAACTCACCTGAATTAGAAGTCTCCAATATGGTCTAACAACGTTTGACATTATTGCAAAAACTTTTGCACCGCATGTTATAACAAAAATATAAACAAGAATGATTAGTTTCAATCAAATCTAGAATTAGAAACGTACCGGTTAGCAACGGCTGTAATCTGTCGGTTCCTGTCATGTTCGTGCAAAGAAGAACGATGAAACGTTCTTTGGATCGTTTCCCACCCTTGCAAGTTTCTTTGACGGTGACGAGCGAACGATTAGGTAAAGCTTTGAAAAATAAGACAGTTTCATCAGTATTGTAAACGTCGTTGGGATCGTATTCATCAATGATTGATGAAAGTCGATCTCGCTATTCCTCAACAGTTGCAACCCATGTAGCCGGTCGTTGCATTATCATGTAATTATTGCCATTATTTGCCATTATAATGCATTATAATTGAAAAAATCCCATTATAATGGATTATAATGGCAAATAGTGGCAACAATTACATGATAATGCAACGACCGGCTACATGGGTTGCAACTGTTGAGGAATAGCGAGATCGACTTTCATCAATCATTGATGAATACGATCCCAACGACGTTTACAATGCTGACGAAACTGGCTTATTTCGGTACTGTAAGGACTTCTTAAAGTCGTCAGTTTCTTGCTAATAAAAAAAAANTCTCCACATATGGTTCGATATTGTATGTTGTGACGTGTTCTGAATTTTTCAAGCCAGCCATTACTGACCTTAAATTCATCAGGATTCGCACCACCCAGTTGTTGACGAATTTCTCGGACTTTTGCTTGTATGAGTGGACCTGGGATAGAAATGTTCTTACTACGCTGAATGGCGAACCATTCGTAAAATTTTTGATCGAGTTGTTGACTTAATTCATCTCGAAAGTTGCGATTCTTTGCTGAGTTTTCATTATGTTCATAATTTTCGATGTATTCTGCCTTGCGTTTAATAATATTTGACACACTACCGATCGAGATCTTGTAATAATCAGCAAGTGTACGATAAGAAGTGTTATTTTCATTTTCACGAATTAATTGCACTTTTCAGATAAGGTTAGTGTGTGTTTTGTCGCCATTTTACAATTGAAAGAGAAATGTGCGTTATTCTCTCACACATAATCGATTAACTCATCGCGGACTATTCATTTTTATTGTTATATTTGTGTCATACACACGACAAAGTTTGTTATGACGAAGTGACCGTTCAAATTTGATTTATCATTGTTTTATTATGTACAATCTATTTTTTCATCTTCTTATTTCATACACGAAAGTGTAATTGGTCAGTGTATGTTCACTATAGAGGTGTTTTTCTACAGAAATGACTGAAAAAACAATGTTCAATGTTCAGAGTTGGGAGATGCTCATCTTGCAGAGGTACATTTACAGCAAAAATCGATCGGGGGTTCCGAAGCACCTATTCAAATGGGAGGTGTTCATTATAGAGGTGTTCATTAATAGAGGTTTCACTGTATATGCATATATAATCATTTGAAAGTTCAAAGTGAAAAAAAGAAGTGACAGAATAAGGATTCGAATCTTAGATATCTGAACGAAGGAGTCAACGCTCTTACCACTAAGCCATCCGGTGTTGTCAGATAGTTGTAAAAGCTTTAGAACAATAGTTATGGATATTAATCGATCCTGTTATGTATAGAATATATCCACTAGAAAAATAATAGATCCGCTAGGGGATCGATTTATCTTAGAGAGTTAAATGCAAGCGAATATCTATAGAGAGATATAAATTCTTAGTAAATCCGCTGACATTAAAATGATCCACTAGGACATTATTTGTTCTGATAGGTGCTAGAACAGTTTCTGTTATAAAATAATATTGTTAGAATAAATCCGCTTGATAAAATCGATCCGAGGATAGTTTACACAGTGATATATATAGATTTATATGATTTATAAGAGCATTTTTCCACGTTATACCACATGGAAAAAAGATCCCGGAATTTTTAAAAGATCTAATAAATCTCAAAAAAATAAGTCCCGGTAGCCCCTCGAAGTTTGATATAGCGATTCGATGAAGTTGTTGCATCACCGAGTGTTTTAACAATTTGTGCGTGTGCTAATGCAGTTGGACGAGGTATTGAGAACATTCCAAGAGCAGCGGCTAGAATACGACTGCTGGCGCAATTCGGATCGGAGGCGAGAACACAAGAGAGACTGGGTTTTATACCACCCAACTGCTTGTCATTGTACCTGACGAAAGGAATAATTTACTCGAGTATGCAAAGACAATTCTCATGACCAACTTACTAGCCAACATATCGCGTCAGTGTTGCATCGAATAGTTTGGCTGTTTCATTGCTTGTCGTATCGATTGGAATTTCATCGTTATGTAGAGTTTTAAAATCACGCCAATGGTCTCGAAACGGCATTGCTAAAAATGAATTACTATCCTAACCTTGCTTGTTACTCTCGAAAATGATTCTCTCGTTATGTCTAAGATAAAATAGAGGCGTTTTGTAGGTGTAAAGGAGAACACGTGCAACGACTGGTTAGTATAAAAACTGGCAGCAAACACTTGCGACAGAAGTACGAATGCAAGAAATGACTGCTACGGCTGTTTATCTTCTTTTTGTATGTTCTGTTACAGATGAGGGTGGTTGTGACACTTCTCTCGTCGCCCTCATCCACACCCACACCACCCGCCCTTATCATTAATAAGAAAAAGGCAATCATTTTTCTGTTTAAAATTCGTATTGATATTGGGAATGATATAAATGCCATCGTCATATTCAAGTCATATCCTCACCTTGAATATTCTTTGAAAATGAGTAAAAGTCATATTTGTTGATCAAAGTAGGTATTTACTCATCTTATATAAATAAGTTGTTAAATTGATCAAGTTCGATTTTATTTGCTCATCAGTCTAACTAAATGAAATATTTCGCTATATATTTCCTAAAAGATTTTTCATGTTCAATTGTTTATTAATTAAAGAGAAAATCTTATTTACATATCTTGAAATATACATCAATTAGAACAAAAACAATTAATATAACTATAATAAATGTTTAAACAAACAAATAAACAATCAGTAATTATTGATATTTATAAACGAAAAAATCTTATTTCGAGAATGAAAGATATCGTTTGTATCGATGACGATCAATGTTGTTCATTTTTATTCTTTAATTAAATCACTTTCTTGGATTTGTTTGTTCGATAAGCTAGTTAAAATAAAACAAATGATATATTATCAAATAAAACAATCTCCATGTAAAACAAAGTTCGAAAGTTCTTGCTCTTCATAGTAGTATTTTTCTTATATTGTACTGGAAGAAATATTTTCAAGAAAATCTGATTAAAAGATTGATATATCGAAAGATTCGTAATGATAAACATAACAACTTACACCAGATCCAATCTTGAATAGTTGGTGGAATCAATTCTTCATATAAGAATTGACCCCACGGTGGATTTGCAAAAGAAGGAAGTGGTTTTTTTGGTGAATCTAAAATAAATTAAAAGATCTGTTTAATGATAAATTCATATGAAAAGAATTACTTGGATGATGCTGATGAATACGAATTAAATGTCTACATTTACATGTCAAACGATCTGAATCAGCACCAATATTCGTATTGATTTCTTTTTTATCGAAATCGTACAAGTCATCGAAATATAATGAACAAACTTTCTTCTGCCAAGGACATAGAAAACAGGTTGAATGTTGTTCTTCTTTCGGAATTGTTCTTTTCAAGAGTGTACTCGAATTCCCTGTTCCTTTCGAATGATGATCAGATGAGTCCTTTTGTGATGATGTAGACGACTTGTGTTTCTGTTCTTCTTCGAGATTGATAAGTCTAACGTCAAAATCTACGAGTTTTCTGTTCATCTCATCAAGTGATTTGAAAATCATTTCATTTTCAATTAGAATTTGTTCTGAAGACAATTTATAGTCTTCATCAAATTGAATTTTTTTATCTGTAATATTAGATGACATGAAATTAATCTAAAAGAAAAAACAAACAAACAACCATCAATATCAGACAATGCACAGAAAAAGGTTCACAACATAAAAATAAAACGATAAAAAATGTTACTAATGAAACATTGGAAGTGTATACTTGATCACTTTTTGATGATACTATAAATAAATGCCGATAAACTTATTCCAACACCAATAATTGAACAAAGGTTGATCATTGATACGGGAAAGCGACAATTGGTCGAACTACAATTAGTCGCTACGATAATTAGTCGTATAAGAAATTGGTCGCATGAAAAAATTCAATTATATTGAAATTTATTGAATAAGAAAAAGTACATAAATGAGTATACAAAAGATTAATTGAATCACAAATTCAAAGCTACTCCTTCTATTTGTCTAAGCAGTGTTGGATGTGGAGAAATTAATAAATTCTTCAGACGTTTACT